>PVJO010004872.1:0-104478 GCA_004026905.1 Hystrix cristata
GATGGACTGAGAAGATAGTTTGAAAATTGCTAGTTAATATGTATGCAAATGTTTTGAATCACACTGTTCTTTCAAAAAGAGGTTCGTTGTACACGGCTGGGCAGTACTTTGACTCTTCAGAGCAGATAAAACTGTACTTTAAGGGGAATTTTAGTGAAAGGGAAAAATTTGTGCAAATCTTTGCCAAATTTGAAGATTACAGTAAAGTTACAATTCTCCATTCCCAATTCAGGAACCTGCTTAAAATTTTATTTCTGAGAATATCACAAAATGACAGGAATTCTAACAATGAATATGCTGTTTCCCAGCAAGGTTCTTGGAGTTCTATACAAGGCTCACCCTGTCTCCCAATGTCTGTCTTTGTTACATATGCAATAGATGAGGTCAATATCAAGATTTGCCTGATTCGGCTGGTAAAGATATAATAAATCGCTTTTAGATTTTAGAAGTTTATTATTTAGAGTAAAAGCAAGAATAACAGGGGTACAAGCTTTCAGTTCTTATTTCACACATTGAAAAACACGACACTAAGGTGAGGAGGGGCAGATACTTACAATCTGCTGTGTAGTTACCGTATAGTACATCCCATTGCTGAGAAACCAGATCTAAACTGCTGCTAAGTGACTGTGTATCCTGCATCTCTATGAGGGGAGGGAGCAGAAAGCTCTGTAGCACATTTGACCTCTAGAGGCAACCTGAATCTGCCCAAGATGCACAATTAGTGGCTTCTGGGCAAGTTAAAATAGTACGACGAGAGGCTCTTCAAACATCTGACTTACATTCATATAATAAGCTCGATACATTAGGTGGCTGTGAGGTTTAGGATCGGTGAGATAGTATGTATGTACTGTAAATAAACTGTTCAGTTTGCGGGCCAATGTATGTGATATTGCAACCCTTTTGATTTTGATTGAATATATTTTATAGCTCTGCCCTCCTTTGTCAGGTTCACTTGGCTGTACTACAAGTCTGAAAGGACTAGCATCATTATTCCTTCTACTCCTTATTGCCAACCTATAGTCTATCCAACCTCTTCTACTAAAGCAGATTTCCTGTGAGATTCTTGTGGCAAAATATATAGTTTGGGAGTAGGTCACATAGGAGACTTTTTGGAAATGAGTAATGAAATGTTGTAAGAATCATATAAAAGACTGTTCTCCCCAGTGGGTATGAAAAGGCAAAACTCATGTTTGCTGTGGTGTCAAAGTTTAATTTTCTGAAGCAGACACCAATCAGTCATGAGAGACCATTACTATTGGTTGGTTTTGTTATCAGAGCCGGGTTTCTTAATTGATGATGCTATTCTTTCTTGGGGTACCTGCTTTGTGGTGTTGTGGTGCTTAGTACTGCATACTCATCTTGCCTTTTGACACTGGCACACTTAGTGGGGTCAGGGTGGTAATATAATAACTATATGCAAACCAGTTTACTGAGGATTTGAGACAGCATTGAAACACAGGTATTGTGGCTCTTTATTCAGAGCTATTATAGGCCCATCCTTCCGATGTCCCAGTAATTTCAAGTCAAGATGAGAAAGAAGGGTCTTATTTATTGCCACCAGAATTCACTTTTATCACCTCGTACCCTGATATGTCTTTCTTATTTGCTGATTGGCAATGTTGTCCAAAACTTATTCGTAAACGTTTTTTTTTTTTTTAATTCACAGGAAGTGATTAAATTTCCTATATACAAGATTTAATGCAGGTCACTGTAGAGAAAGTGAGCCAGAATATTCACACAGAGAACAGCAAAAGATCTGTCCTTTGACTACTTTAAACTCCCAAAAAGGAAAGATGAGAATTGAGATCACGGGCATTCAATATTTTGTTGTGTAAAATCATTACTGCTGATGGTCTTCTATATTATTGCACATACGTCAGTTAGCATCACTGGAGCACATTCTGGAATATTCTCCCGGGAGACCGGGCAGGAGGTTTGGCACTGGGCTGAACTTGCTCACTCTCCCTCTTGTGTGGTTAACAGCTGCCAAAATCAAAGATCCAGTTATCGTTACCTGAGCATAAAATTGAAGGCACAGCCCCTACACACTACACCAACCAATAGACACACAGGGATCTTGTGTACACAAAAAAGAAAAATTTTAAAACGAAATGAATGAAATTTAAGCATCATTGAAAAGAATTAGATTTCTACAGTATAGTTACTAGGGCTAGAATCATGCTTTTGTATGTGAAGAGTATAAGTGGATTTATTGAACTAGAATATCTGGAAATAATCTGTATTCTACCAAGTCACCCTGCTAAGGTTGAGGCGAGTGTTCAGAGGACCCTCCTGTGGGCTTATACTGTGTGTCTGAGGACCCATCAAACTTATTGGAGGTAATGGTGGCACCGGACATCTGAGGAAACCTTTGAGTCCCCATGAAGTGAAACTTTCGGTTCATCATTCTGTAAAATAAGAATCTCTTACCCTTACAATATGTTCATTTTATTATTTTTATATACAATACGAAACAAATAGAGTTTCAATAATTAAACTCCATTAGCGTAAAGTATCTGGCACAATACCTAACAAGTCCCAAATCTGTGGTGATTATCAGTTGGAATATTCAATGTTTTTTTTTTTTTTCCAAAAATTATAATCTGAATGGTTCCTCAAAAGGAAACCATCATTTACATGCTAATCAAGTGCCCTCACAGGAACCAGTGTTATTGTGGGAGTAGACTTTAAAAGATCTAAAAAGAGCGCTAAGCCAGAAATCAGGTGTATTTGGAAAAAAAGGTAAAGTGATGATTTTTATTATTTTATTTTATTTCTCATAGAACTGGTGATCGAACCTGGGGCTTTTGCAGTGAGCTACTTCTGTAGCCCTTTTGATTTGATATTATTCGCTGAGTTCAGATGAGACTATGGCAAAGAATGGAGAGACGTAATATTAGCAATTGCACCAATACCTAGCCCTCTTATAAAATATAGAGAAACTTTGCATATTTTCAATTCATGACCTTGCAGTAAGACACTCAGTTAGCCAATCTTGGCTTTGTTAGGTCCTGTACTAAATCAGGTCATATAAAATGCATAGCACTTGCCAAAGCTAAAATTGCATGCTTATAGAACATTCAATATTTGGGGAACTAAGACTGGAGCTTTAGCTCAGTGGTTAGAATGCTTGCCTATCAAGAGCCAGGCCCTGAGTTTGATCCCCAGCACCAATAAATAAATAAATAAATAAATAATTGGGGAGAACTAATAAATGAGCTCAAAAATAATGGTTTTCCTGAGTTATAACTGAAACCAACACTTTAAAAAGTTACATAAATTTAGATGTCTTTTTAGAAGTTATGTGTTAAAGCACTGGATATAGTGAGATACCTACGGCACAGCTCTGGAGTTCTAGTGGAGGCACCACGTTTGACTCTAAATCTAAGCCCTTGGGTCAATGAATGACGTTGAACTAGGGAGAGGAAGAGAGAGAAGTAGATTTTTCTGCTCTGCGGAACCCTGGAAATTTGCCTAAGATGATCCACTAAATGAATATGCCATAGGCCAGTAATTGTTAAAAAAAAAAAAAAAAAACAGAATAATATAGTTGCATCTTACCTTCAGGATATACTACCAGAATCATTTTCTTCTGACTGTTCTGAAGAGTGAATTCAAAATTATGGAATACAGTTAATTTTTGTAGCTTTACATTCAGTAAGACATTTTAACACTAGCAGAAATTGCAGTGGAAATGGGGCCAACAGAAGCATAAACACACAAGATGCTCTAGTGGCATGCAGGGGAGGCAGCTTGCAACCCATTTAAGTTTATGCATGTTCTTAGGCCTGAAAGCCTCTATTTGGGCTCTGATCAAACTAGCCACATCTTGAGTCTCTTCATGTGCTCCTATTGCCGCTCAGCTGATCTAAAGGGTTTGTTTTCATATGCACGGAAGTCTGTTCCTTTTACCGTACAACTAAACTACATGGAGTTATGGAGTAGTTTGGGGGCTTTAGAAAAGGTGGTTTATTTCAAAAGCTTACACTGCAAAACAAACCAGCACTCTGTTCCTCAGAGAACGAAACTCACCAAATGTTTGCTGCTGGTAAATGGCTAAGCTCTGAAGCCATCCCAGGAGCATGCTTTGACAGATGTCAGCTGGTGGACGTTTGCACAAAAGTCCCTGAAATGCCTTCTTTTACACCCAGATTCACTTGGCACATTACTTTCTTATACCTTCTGTGTTTCCATTAAATTAAGTTGGAAACAAAGCCTCCTATTTACTGAGCGAATTCCTTTCTATGTGAAATGGTGAACAATTACAACCATTACCCTGTCAACCACTTCCATCAGCTCAATTAGAAAACGCCTACACGCTGCTTTGTGAATCATAGTCACTCTGAGCGGAGCATGACTCTGGCGTGCTCAACTGGTGAAAAGTCTCTGATCACACTGGGGAGAAGGTGGAAGGCTTTTTCATTTGCAGTCTTTTTTTGGATTCTGAGAAAATGAACCATGTGCTACGGATTGTTAGCAAATTGTCATGTCCCCATCCGAAGAAAGAATGCTCTGTCACTTACTGGAAAAGGCACCAGGAATATCAAACAGATTCTAGGAAAGCATGTTTTGATAAATTAAGTATCAATGAAGGAAAATATACCAGCTAAGAGGATATTTTTTTAAACAAGATTCAAATGCCGGTGTATTCTAGATATTGTTGAACTTGAAAATATGAGGAAAATGAAAAAAAAAAACTTTTTACTTTAAAAGTCTAAAATATTATCCTATTCTGTAATGTGGTTCTGTAGGTTTTCTTATAATCACCACATGCCAAACATTGTATTAATCTGATCAGATATTTTTCAACTACTACCTTATACATGACTCATAGAAAAGTATGTCACCAGTTTTTAATTTATTATTCATTTATTTTTAATTCATTCATTTAAATATTATGTTCTTTGGTAACTATGAAGTCCATATCAATTTGCTAGATATAAAAAGATCTAACTTCCAAGTAGAGTCACCTAGATATTAAACATGGCAGTCTTGGTGGTGTGCAAAATACTCACTGAGGAAACAGTATATATTAATATAGCAGATCACTGTAAGCTCAAGTTACTTTATCAGAGGATGACTCATCTGACTTTGTGTCATAAAAGTTTACATGAATGATAATAGACATATTTTAAGGTGTAGTAGTAATTGATTATTTTTACAAAATTAATAGGTTTATTTCAATCTATAATTGTCCAAAGGGCATTGAGAATACCATGTGTTAGTGTAAAAATACTTTCAGAATCAATTGCAGTTCAGCCGTATCCCATTACATTGACATGTGTTACATTTTGGTACCATTTTTCAAGTGGAAATTATACTCTCAGTCAAAATAAAGTATCATCTTTTATTGTATCCATTGAGAAATAAAATTAGTTATAGGTTGATTCCACAGTATGGCTGTAGTATTCAGTACCTACTAGAGAAACAGATTTAATGCAAGATTTACAAATATATAAAGATTTACAAGATAGGCTTATAATGTCCGCCCACAGAGTGAGGTGTGGAAGAGTGTAAAAGGGCTGGCTGGCTGCTAGAGATCCGAAGGATCTAGTTGAAGATCGGAGTCCTGGAGTTCACTGCCATGTCCCATGTGGGCCCCTATCAACAGGCCATAAGGTCTGGGCTAGAAGGTTGCAGAGTAGTGTGCTAGGAGTGAGCCCTCCTTCTTCATTTCTCTTTTATACTGTTCAGGCTACAAGCCTAATGATTGGTGCCATTCACACCTGGAGTGGGTCTTCTCTATTCAGTAAATCCCTTCAGCCAAACCCAGAACTATGCTGATCCAGTTTACTTGGGCATTTCTTACTCAGACTGACAGTCAGTTAACTACTACAATTGTCTAGCACCCAAACTCTCTTTCTTTGTTATATTTTTGCTACTTTGGTTGTGGGACTTGATCCAACCGGCATCTTTGTTTACAATTCAGAACACATCTCTTAAGAAGAAATAATAAAATAGTTTGAAGAGTTCTCTGCATAATTGAGTCCATAATTCATTGACACTGACCCTTTATTCTTTGAAATTTTCAAGTAGCACTTTGAATTAAAAATATAAACTGAATTTGACCAAATGATTATTTGTTGTTCTTCTTATGAAGATTTTTCTGCCAGACCAGCACTGACACTGTCCAAAAGAGAAATGACAGGATTTATCTCTCATACATTATACATTCTTCAATTTCATGTATTCAGTTGTCTTCATAAAACAAGTAAGCAGCCTATTTAGTGGTAAAATATACATATAAAAGTAATAAAATGTCGGGCCATTATGTAAATAGGAATGTGATAAAGTCATACAAAGTAGGGCTATGGAAACTCAAAGCGAGCAATGGTCAGTCAGAAAAGCAGATTGTAGTTGGAATTTTTTACAAGAGAATTTTTTATGAGAGACTTTCGTTTATTAAGAAAAGAAAACATATGGAGGCTTACCATACGGGAACTCTGGATCCCAGAAAATGGACTCTGGGCCAGGCTCTCCCACACTGCTCACAAACGTGGAAGAGTATACAGACATTTACATCTTTCAAAGGACAATGAAACTCAGTTTTAATAATACGATGAAAATACTTCCTAGTGATAATTCATTACAAGATATTAAGATTAATTATAATTACAGCCAAGGCTTCAGGGTGAGGAGTACTTTGTCTACCTGCCATTGAAAATTGGACTTATTTCAGGTGCTCAGAAGTAAGAGGAAATAGGGTGCCTTATAACTTACCACTGTCACACATCAAACTTCCAGCATTATTCTCTCAACAGCAGTCAAGGGTCACATACTGACATTTAGAAATTAGGTTTACATTTTCAAAAACAGCACAACTAATAATTCAGTTCTCATCATAATAGCGCAGTTCAGGCGTTTATAGTCACAAATGGCTAACATCTACCATATTAGACCACACATACTCAGTTTATCTCCTTTGTCAGAGAAAGACTTCCCTTATTTTTCTTTTCTCTTTTCTTCCCTTCATCTATCTTTCTTTCCTGCTTCCTTTCCCTCTTTTTTCTTTCTGTTTTTTCTTTCTTTCTTCCCTTCTTTCTTTCCTTCTTTTTCTGAATAAAGTCATGCTCTTGGGCTTTAGTCCTCATGGAACAATTTTTCTCTCCAGGGAACATTTAGTAATGTCCAGAAAAAACTTGATTTTCACAGATTAAAGGGAAAGGACAAAGATGGGGCAAATTACCCCTCAATGCACAAGATAGGCCATCACACGAAGTGTGATCTGATTCAAAATGTCAGCATTGTCAAGATTAAAATATTCTTCTCTAGGGTAAACAGAATGAAGTTTCAAATATAATTCCTCAGGTTTGCAAAGCTTGGGGGAAGTAATTCACATTGGAAAAAGTCACCAAGATGTTTAACATTGGTTACCTTTTGGAGAGAAGCTAGATGTGTGACGTTGGTTTGGCACCTGGCCTGACCCGTGAACAGAGTTCTGGGAAGTACTTGGAGCTAGAACGGTGCTTAGAGAGGCACTATTAAGATTAGGAAATAGATATCAATAATGTCATTTAGACTATGACAGGTGCAGCGAGTACAGGAATGAGAAAGAACTTAGTTCCCGAGCAGCTTGTAGCATTCACCTGGGAAACCAGGAGGCCGTGTCGAGAGAAGTCTGCACAGCCGGCAGGAGAAGCCCGTCCTCCTTTGACATGAGCAGCAGAAAGGCGCCTGTCTCCCGGCGTATTACGATGATCCCTTCGGATATTAAACTGTTTTTTCACTCCGAAAAAGAGGATCGCTCCAACTCAGTACAGCAGACACTGGCCCTATGTCCTTGGATTCCTCTCACCCCTTGTGTGGCCCGTCCCAACAGGGTCCCACTGACCCCAGGGGACAGGAGTCTTGGCTCTCTCCTGGCCTGAGGCTGAAGGAATTCTCTGTAATTTGCTCTCCAGAACTTGGCAGGATCACAAGGATGGTAGAATTTTGCCTGAAAATACATTTTTCCTTTGCTGTTTGTCCTTTTCTGTCTTGCCCTCTACTTCTTGGATTTTTCTTCCTTAAGCATTTACACGTTCCTTAGTTTATCAGTTGCAACCTGCTTCTGGGCTGAATCAAAGATCAAATTGCCCGGAAGTCATTCTCTCTATCGTTTTCTGCTTTCAACTTCGTTGATTTCTGCTTTTACCATGATTATTTCCTTTCTCGAGATTGATTTGGGATAACGATCCTTTTTTTTTTTTCTTTTAAGTTCTTTAGTTGGAAGTGTAGGGACAGGTTTCCCCATAGGTAGGGAAATATAGGGTAAAGGCCTCAATGGACATTATTGAAAATTAATAGACAGTTTTGACCTGTACAGCCAGACTCCAAAGGGCAAAGACAGCTATAATCCAGTTGTTAGAAGCAAAGGCAGCTAGTTCCAACAGTTAAACAAAGGAAAAGGAACTAGTTCCGGAAGGCCCCCAGTAGTGTGATTAACGCAAAAATCACAAACCTTCCCCTTTATTTGATCCTTACATCCACGTAACTTGGCCCTAAGGCACCCACCTATAATCTTACCCTCTGCCAAAAGACCAAGGTTACAGGGCTACCAGAAATCGAGGCAGAGGTGACAGACAAGCCCAAGAGCCAATCAGATCCCAAGGGCCGACCCAGGAAAAACCCCCAAAAAAGGGACTACAAGGAAGGGTCCAGGAGTTATTTTGCTTTGAAATGATCTCTACTCGTTGAGTAGCTATCTATCTTCTCTTTCTTTCCCCTTTCTGCCACCTTTAAATAAAGTGTTTTCTCTTAGTTTAACCTTGGTTTCTCCTATTCTTTACTGTTGGTGTGTTTACAATCGCTGGGAACTTCCTTTTCTAGCAGGACAGCAGCTCACAGTTCACCTCCAGATGTAACAGAAGTTTAGATCATAATGCGCAATTTTTCTCTAATGTTTCTAAAACATATGTTTAATGTTGTATATTTCTTATGCTGTCTTTCCATTTGTACTAAGTTCAAAGTATTTGCTACTTTACCCTGTGACTATCTTTGGTTCTGTTTAATTTACACGAATGTGGAGATTTTCCCAGTTACCTATTTTTTTAGTTTAATTAGCTTATGGTTTACAAATATCTTGCATGATTTCAATTACATTAAATGTTGGATGTTTCTTTTTTACTATATTTTGGTTAATTTTCCAAAAACACTAGAAAATATTTTAATTCTTACATTGTATGTGGGGTTTTCTATTAATATCAAATCGTTCAAACTGGCTGATGGTATTATTTTAAAATCACTTTACCGAAGTGATTTTTACGACTGCTTTTGTTTTTAATTTCTTTTCATTAATTACTGAGAGAAAAGCTTTGAAGTTTCCAACTGTAAAAATGGATTTGCCTTTATTTTTTGCTTTATGTTCTAACATTTTTGTTTCTTTGTCTTATGCGATCCATTCATACGGATAATTTTTTTTTATACCTTGCTGGAAAATTGACTCCTTTCCTATTATGTATTCTTTCTTTTTATGTCGAGTAGTAGTTCTTGTGCTGAAGTTTCTTTTTTTTCTGACGGCATAATCACTACAACTTCTTTCCCAGTCAAATCGCGCGGCATATTCTTCTGCATCCTTTTATTTTATTCTAAAAATGTTTTTACAGATGGAATAGGTCCCTTGTAAACGGCGCATGCGTTTTTGCAGCCTGACACTGCGGTTTCAGTACTGTACTTTAGTACCAAACTACCTCCTTCGGCCTTTTTAAAATTTATTTTGAAACGGGGTCTCTTTTCATCGCTCAGTTTCGCAAGCTGGGCTTGAACTTGCGATTCTTTTGTCTCAGCCTTTAAGTGGGCTGAGATTACACGCAAGCACCACCGTGTCTGAGCGCTGCACATGGATTAAAAAAAAAATTCTATGAGTTTCCTCTTCTCTCTTTTATGTTTGTGAACACCTCATGTTTAGGTTGAGTTGTGTAGCCGTTACGGCAGCCTTCACTGCCCCGCCAGCATCAAATCTGGATGTTCTGTGCTCCGTGTGGGGGCTTCCTTGGCATTCCTGCTCCATCTTTCGGTCCACTGCTGACACTTCCCAGCCCCGTCACACGGCTCTCTCCGTGTTTGTACCTTACCCAGCCTGCGCCGGCTGTTGTTTCTAACCAGCGATGCCTCTGCTGGTGGACAGAGTGAGCCTCTATTACCTGATCTAGTTTTAGTCTAAGTAAACTTTTTGCCTTGATGTTGGGGACAGAGTTTTCTCAGTGGCTGTGTCCAACTTGCAACTTGTAAGTTTTGTAGGTCTTGTACCAACTTCTCCTAACTCTTGTCTTGTAGAAGACTTCTAATGGCATTAGAACAGAATTGTAAGCAAAGTCCTTTCCTGGGGCGTGGCGCATTCACTCTTTGGTGTCTGCACTACTAAAGAAAGCTTTATCTGTTCTCATTCGCTTTATATATTTTCTTCTTAGCACCTAATACATTTAATATGTGTGTGTGTGCGCGCACGTTAAATATCTTGCAGCAAAAGACAGGCTGATGTTCATACGAGATTCCCACTTAGAAATGAACTGCCTCTTCTTCAGGTAGTTACCGTGTGGGTCAAATTCAATCTTGCCTTCAGAGCTGGCTTGGGATTTCTTGGCGTATGCATGTGAACGTCTCAGTACACTCTAGGGTTTAAGAGCTTTTAACAAAGCCTTCACTTGGTGTGGAGCTCAGTGCCAGAACCTCCGCTGTCAGGTTTCAGACATCCCTTGGGCCCCCAAAAGAACTTCTTCTTATTTTCACATCTTGCTAGCTTGACCTCAGATTTAAGTAAGTTCTACATTTCCAGAATGTAGAATAGGAGGGACATTTAAAGCAAGGATTTTAATGTTTATGCCATTATAAGAAAACTTGATTGTCTCCAGATTAGCTTTTGAGAACTCCTCTCTAAATAGCATTCAACATTCTCCTAGCAAGGTGCTAACGGCTGTATTGAGAAAGCTGAGACATGAAGAGGTCAGTGTCCTGGGTATTGACTGAAGGTCGTAGTTTCTTAGCTCTGAACCAGAGCTTAGCCAGCAGCATCCAGATTTATGGATGCCAGGGCTGCAAGTGCCTGCTCACTCCACACCAGCGAAGTGCCTGAGTCCTGTGTGCTGCCTTTCCTCCCAACAACTTAGTTCCAAATTTAATTTGTCTTATGGATAACCCTACATTGTGCGCAGGATGCGGATTGCACACAGTTTCAGGAAATATTGTTTCTTTGTGAAACACAGTTGATTTGCAAGCAAATACATTAACTTTTTTAAAAAGATTAGAACAGGGATTGAATAAACTTTGCTATCATATCTACTGTGGACTCCAACTATCTCCACACTGACCAATGTATTCCTAGTCAAAAAAGTTTCCATGGACTTTAAAATGGATTATAGCATTTATGGGGAAGACAAAAGAGCCAATATAGCTAACATAATTCTGAAGAACAAAATGCTGATAGATTTACTCTGCCAGATGATATCATTGTAAATTAATAGAAATGAAATAAGACAAGAAAAGAGTCATGAGTATGAGACGGGAGGTGAGCCAATGGTACAGAATAGAATTATTTATAAAATAGAAAGCATTCCTTCACATACACACACACACACACACACACACTTCAAAATATCGACCAAACACGTAGAACTCTAAGCTGGGAGGAAAAAGTATAGGCTGGCATCATTACTTTTGACTTTAAGTATGTTTTCCTTTTCCATATGACTTAGGAAAACATACTTAAAGTCTAAAGTACTAATGATAAAGGAAACGATAATTTCAGCTTCTTTAAAATTAGCAATGTCTATTTCTCACTAGATTCTACAAAGGGAAAACACTAACTACAAACTAGAAATAAGTATTTTCAACATAGGTAAGGAAATTGTTGTTATAACATACATAAGAAAGTCATGGACAAGCTATTACAACAGATAGGCAAGTACTAAACAGAAAAGGAAACTCTAAGGGCCAATAAACATGGAATCCTTCATTTTATTAGCAAGAAATTATAGTAATGAAAACAACATAAGACAAGTATCACTTTTTGCTTATCTGATTGACAATAAAATCTGAGAATATCAAGTCATAGAAATAATATGGATCAATGAATAAATCAGAACACATGTACACTTATAGAAGGAAAATAAATACTTACCACTACTTTGGAAAATATTGGATAATAACTTTGGAAAATATTGGATAATAACAAGATAATAAATATTGGATAATAATTATTGGATAATAAAATCTAAGATGAGTGTCTTAGTCTATTTGTGTTGCTAAAAAAAAAAATACATTACACAGGGTCATTTGTAAATACATAATTTTACTTCTTTCAATCCTGGAGACTGAGGTTGAGAATCAAGATGCGGCCAAGCTGGCTTTCTGGTGAGGGCAGTGTGTTCACAAGCGGGGGGGGAGGGGGGGGCACCAGCGGGGAACTGAGCACAGCATCCTCACGTAGAAGAGGCGGAAGACAAGAGGCCCGACAGCTCTCTGAAGCCCCTTGTACAAACACGTTACTCCCACTCATGAGAGCTCTGCCCTCAGGATTTGATGACCTTCTGAAGACCCCATCTACTTCTACCATCATGTGGAATTTAGGTTCCAAACTATAATCTCTGGAGGGCCACACACCTTCCAAACCACAACTCCATGAAACCACTACCAGGTGCATACTTAGGAGAAAGTTTTGTACTTGTGCACTGGAAAATGTGCACTAAAACTCCAGCTATACATAGCAATGTGAGTATTATATTCCTTTTACCTAATATCCGTTATACCTCTTTGTCCTTATTTACACTTATGGTTTCTCATATCAGAAAAACAATTCATTGTGTACTCATGAGCGTCTGATTTATTTCACTTAAGAGTATGTTCTCAAGGTGCATCCATTTACCTACAAATATCTCTAGTTTATCCTTTTTTATGGCAGAATAGTACTTCATAATGTAGAAAAACCACATTTTCTTTAGCCATTCCTTATTTGTTGAGCATTCAAAAGATCAGAGAACTAGAAAGGAAGAAGAGGGAAAAGAAGGAAGGGAAAAAAGAAAGAAAGGGGACAGGGAAAAAAATGGAAAATGTAAATAAACGTGCTGTAAATAGGGAAGGGTGGGGGAGCGGAAGGGAGGGATGGGGAAGAGGGAGGGAAACCAAGATACATCATGTACAGGTACAAAATAACTATGATGAATCTGATCATTATGTATACAATGTACCAATACATGGTCCTGGTGAAAAACAACAACAACAAACAAACAAACAAACAAAGAAACATAATAATGTGTGATTCCCACAAACTTAACTTTGAATAAAAGAAAGAAACACACAAAAATAGTTTAAAATAGTACCACTTATACAATCTATAAAACCACAATACATAAATAACTAATTGACATGTAAAAGACAATGATAAATGCAATTTGACATAGTGATTTGCAGTTACATAGAGAAACTAGTGTTACATAATAACTTGCAGTTACATAATAAACTTGAAATATTATTCTGCATTCTAATCAGTTTGATGGACAGTTTTCCTTATTTATATATACTCATAAATTTACATGTATTTTGCTGTTCTTACGTATTATTTTATTATTTCAAAAATGAAGTCATTTTGCAATATAAGTATTAACCAGCAAAAGATGTTATTGAAGTTTTGATAACGAGATTAAAGAAGGCTTTCTATTTTACACATTACCTCATATTTTCCATTCTGCACTTCATTCTCATGGATGACCAAACCAGAAATTCTCCTATTCTTTTCCTCCCCTGTTATCTTATTCCTTGCATTATTCAAGGCCTAGTCAGAAAAAGGATTGGAATGTGTCAAGTGAAAGTGTTGTAGGACAATGACAGATTACAGAATACCCTAAATAAAAATGATCTGGTATGAAGATTGATTGCATTGGTGGCGCAAAACTTAATGAGCAAAACAGGGAAAGTGAGATAAAATAAAAATTACTACTTCTGGGCAAATTGAGGAACTAAAGGAAGAAGGTGCTGGAACCAAGAAAAGGAGAGAGTAGAAAATAGTCTCCGTTTCACTCAGTGCCACCCTCTATCCCACTGAGACCTGGAGGAAGCGCCACTCCTGGGATGCTGGGACTGGAGAGACACCATCCCAGCATCCCAGAAAAAAAGGTGAAGAAAAAGTGGAGGGAAAACTTTCTTCCTTCTTCTGGTTTGTAGCCGCTCTTGGTGCCTCTTATGGATATAAGTCAACTGACAGAAAAAAAGGGGGGGAAGATGCCGTATTCAGAGCGCTTAGTTCTCTAACTTAGTTTCACAACATTTCTATAGCCACATCAAAATTTTCATACACAATCTATCATCTGTAAAGTCAGTGGGAAATTACACACACACACACACACACACACACAAACCCTCTAAAACATTTTAATTGTAATTGCTAAATCTAGTGTAAGTTTATGTATCTAGATAAAATTTTCACTTTTCAATGATAAATTCTTAAACATTTTTTAAGGCTCTTCTCTAAAGACCAGGAGCTGAGGGTAAAGAGCATAGTGGTTTATAATGAAGTGGTTCTTTGTGACCAGTTCAACCCCGAGAGCTCCTTCTTGTGAGATAAATTCAAACAAGGAAAACAGGAATTCAACAAGACCCAAATGAAACTGAGGGACGGACAGACAGTGAAATCTAGATCTGTAGACAACAGTCTCCCTGTTACCTCTTCCCCAGAGAGCGGGGCCCTTCGGTTTGGGTTAAGGGGACTGGTACCTTTATCTCCTAGCCTTCTCCTTTTGCCCTTTTATGTAATTACATTAGAAAGTGTCTTTCTTAACCAAGTTGCTGATATTTTTAAATGGTGAAAACATACGAGTTACTGTTGTAATAATGTACCTGAGATACTGATTTTATTCACTTCTGGTGAGGGGAACAGATCTGGAGATGGTTGTCATTGTAAAGAGAGTTCACTTCTGATAATTCCTAAGAGAAAGAAGGGACACTATGTCATGCAAGGCTATGGGACAGAATACCAAGATTGGTCCTAGCAGAAAAAGAGGAGGAGGAGGAAGATCACAAAGCTTTCTTGGAATTTCCTGGGAAGAAAATGGTGGCAGGGGCTAAAGGGGCTGGGCAAATGGGACTGGTTAGTTTGAACACAGTAAGTCCCCAACTTTTGAAGGAATTCCACTTCGGGAGAATGTTCATAAGTCTCATTTGTTAGTAAGTCCAATAATGAGTCTTATACACTTTTCACACAAATATACAATGTAGGTCATAGAAAAACCAAAACACACAAAAAGAATGAGCAACATCCACCATCTTTTTGCCTTGGTTCAGTCTCTCAATTGTTTTCACTCTTGTTTCCATGGTTATTGCTTTGGGCTTCCCAGCAGTCCCCTCCACATCACCACCACTTTTTCTCTTTTTCCACACACCCTGGGCTCTGACTGAGCACTGCCCCGCTGCACACTATTGCACTACACAGTAAGCACACGGCAGCACGTCTGTGCCAGTGCTCGGCAGACACGTGAGCTGCTCGCACGATTTGTTCATATCTATGAACGTTCATAACAGGAGCTCTGTCCATATCTGTGAAAGTTACCAACTCAAATGTTCATTAAGTCAGGGACTTACTATAATTATTGAGGTCTCCAGCCTGCAAGAACTGTCCCTAGTTGTTTTATGCCTGGCTTTGGGGCAATTAGCCAAGAGTTAGTGTCTCACAAGTATAAAAGACCAAGCTAGAACAGGCGGATGTGTCCTGGGTAAGGTCTCTGGATTGCTTGCTTTGCACATCGAGGGCATGTCCATAAAGGAGTTCTTTATTATCTCTAGGAACTGGCTGAACCAGAGGAGTGTTCTTTGCTGAATCAGCAAGGCCCCATGTAAAAGCATCATATACAAAATTACCAAAGTGGTTAATGTAGTCATACATTAGAGAGGATTAGTAAATTAACAAAGCCAGCCTGCTTCGGAGTAATCACCCCACACGTGGAATTTACTTTTGACAGCTATTCATATTTATTCTCTGTCATTTAACGACTCTACCCTATCGATTCCACTCCTTCCTGTGTCTGTAGCCCTTGTTACAGTGTTAACCATCCCATCATGCCCTTTTTCTCATGTTTTTCTTCCTCTCTTGAAAGGCCATGTGCAAAGCTATGTTGCTTCTAGCACACAAAAGTCAGAAAGCTTCCCTGCGACACATTAGCAGGTAGACAGAATCCACTCCTGTTGGAAGCAATTTGTTTCTCTCGTACCTCTTCACCGCTGCCTTTATTTGGTTTCTTTGATACAACACTGAGAATTCTCTGGACCTTGACACCAAGCCTGCACTGCTAACCGAGCAAAAGGAAGTAGAGTGAGGGTGGGCTGACACGGATTGGAAAAATCAGTCCAGTGCTCAATTCACGCAATCTGCCAAAGAACTGCTGGACAACTGCCCATTTTTATTTTCTGGAGATTAGTTTGGAAGAGGGAAAATATGAGAAAAGAGCATCTGATGCATTATTTTTAAAAAAATTTGGTAGAGATGTAAGAATAACAGACAAAAGCCTCTGGGTTTAGCAGAATCATTAGAGTGAACTAATGTACCTGACTCCAAAAACACGTCAAAAAGCAATGCGGAATATAAGCCAATTCCCAGCAGTTTGAATTTATTATTTATGACGCCAGTTAAACAAGGCTAATGTGCTCTGCAAAAGTGGTTATAGCTGTTCTGCAGTATTAGTAGAAATTAGTCAGATGTTACCAGCTCAATACAAAGTAAATTTGCAAAGGTTTCTGCAAATGACAGTTTGGCTGAGTTAACATGACAGTTGAAAGCATCCAAGCTGTTTCAGTATTGGCAAGCAGGTTTAGTACCAAAGTCAGCATTTATCAGTGTAGGAAACAAATGAAACCACAGAGGGAAGGACCAGTAATGAGCTTCAGTACTTTATCCATCATGCATAAATGTCCCCACCATCCTCTTTGCTAATGCTACCATTATCTGGCTTAAAGGAAAGCTGTGAGGGTCACCTTCCTACTCTTGCTCTGCATCTTCTCCATCCAGCTTCCTCTCTGGAAACTGTGTGCCCTGGAATACCCTGCAGCTCGCTGCCTCCCGAGGACATGGCTCAGAAGGTCCCTGTTGTGCAACTGGGTGTTAATTGATAAAGATACTGTGCTGCTCAAAATACATATAATCACGCTACTTTATTTTTAATTTATAAACATTTTCTCATAAATGTATCGATGACTACTTTTCATAAAAACCCTTTGAGGCACTACAATATTATCTCCTTTTGAAAAATTATACAAAATAGCAGGCACCAGTGCGTATGCATATACTCAAAAATTCTGAGCAAGGAAATGTTAGTCTGCCTATTTGAAACTTCTTGTTCATAAGACTCCATAATTGATTTTTAGGGAGACATAAAATAATTGTTGAAACTTGGGGAAGAAAGCAATATTCCTTCAGTGTAGACATGAGACAGAGTAAGTCCAAATTCTGATTGAGTTTAAATAATCCCTCCTTCTTCCTTTCTCTCTCCTCAGTCTCTTCTTTTCCTTTCCTTTCCTTTGATCCTGTCTCTTTGGTTTGCTTCCCCTCCTCTTTCTCTTCCGTTCCTCCCTCTTCTCTGTCTCTCTCTCTGTCTCTGTCTGTCTCTCTCTCCTTCTCTGTGTCTCTTTCTTCCTAATATATAATATGCTCCTGTGTGGATTTCCTTTCCTCAGTGTAAAGAAGGGGCAGCAGTCCATTTACATATGGGGCTTGTCAGCTCCAATCTTTGGATGGGTAAACTCTGGAGGTTATAAAAATACTTTGTGTGCTTCAGTGAGTCTAAAGATAGCAATATAATTTCCACAGTTAATTTTACTCTTGAAAAATAGGATTCTGTAATCTTTAGGAAAATATATGTGATGTGGTTAGAACCAAGAACCCAAGCTCTTAAAATGAACATAGGGTTGTTCAAGTTTCATTCATGATAATTAACTTTCTTCTGTCCTTTAAAATTTGACTGTTCCGAGAGTCCTTTTCTGAAAAAAAAACTGAATCTGTACTATATTGCAGTTTCCATTTCTATATCTGGACTCCTCCTTTGGTCTCTGAACTATTCTTAGTGTAATTCTGAAAATTATTTGTAGTTTAATGAGGTCTCCAGACCATAAAAATAAATAATAAAAATGCAAGATACGTAGGTAGTGAGATGATCATTTTGAATACCACACAGTTTATGTCTAAGATCTGGTTACGATACTTAACCTCAAATAGTATACTCAGTACCAGAAACATGTAGCTGTTTCTCCATTTCTTGTCCCGCCTGAATTTTCCATTATCATTAAAATAGTTGAAGCAGCATAATTATCACTGTATTATTTTTAATAAACAAAGGCCTGAAGGCCAAAGATGGCGTGCCCCAGATTACACAGAAATTAACTGATTGTTACAGGCATTAGCTTTCCAGGGCTGGTGGAATGCAGGACCACAAACTGGGTGGATTAGACAATAGTTACTTATCGCTCACACTTCTGGAGGCTGGAAGCATGAGATCAAGGTGTTCTCAGCTAGCTTTCTTCTGCAGGCAGTAAGGGAAGAATCTCTTCCAGGTGCCTCTTTGGCTTTTCTGTGGCTGTCTTCACGTTGGACTGACATTCTTCCTGTGTAATCCAAATTTCCTTTTTTTATGAGGACATTGCTCAGATTGGGTTTAGCACTCATTTTAATGACTTCTCATTAACTTGCTTACCTCTGTAAATACTCTACTTCCAAATAAGATCCCCTTACAAAGTTAAGGGAGGGTCATGACTTAAACATACAAATTGTGGGAGACACAGTTCAGCCAAGAATATGAAAACCCACATCACTGAAATGACAACTCCATTTTTCCACTGCCAGCCATGCTGCTAAGAAAGACAGGAAGTAGAAGAGAAGCCTCTTAATGATGTGAGAATAAAGGCTGGGTGGGCAAGTATCACTGAGGGAAGACGGTTTGCAAAGTGACCCCAAGATGCTTCTCCATTTAGTAATAGATAGACTTCTTTTATACTTTGAAAGGATTAACTGAAACAAAAGCAAAGTCTAGGGAGAGTAAGAAAGCACTTGCCTATTCTATTTAGCTTATGGTAATAAATTCCACTTATTTTGAATTGACATTGTTCTGCACCATGTAAAGTTGACTCCGAGAACTTCTTTCCCTGCTCTGTTTAAGGACCAAAGACAAATGGCTGCACTGAATTCTTTGGCACGGCTCTACTTACTTAACCCTCATCTATGCTTTTCTCTGGGGTTCTTTGAAGGAAGGAAATGCTGGCCCTGTTGTAAATGCCATGATTTTAGAAGAGATGTGTGCTGAGTCTGAGATCTAGCGCCTCTGTTTTGGCAGCTTCTATCCAGAAATTATTTTAGTAAGATTGGATACCAATTTAATGTCTGAACCTGGATGGGGTCACTCTCTTCATTTTTTCCTCACCCGTCTTGCTGCCACTCCAACTTCATTCCAGACTGAAGCTATTAATTGAAAAGGTATATTCACTGATACTATTTCATTCTGCCCCAAATCTTGCTTTTATAAATATTTGAAAGTTATACCAAAGCCGTATTGTCCCTCTCACATTCTGTAACTGCCTGCTATTATAACAGCACGATTCTTCAAAGTCGCTGGAGAAGGAAAGCAAGTGACGATGAAATTTGGGGACAGTTTATGTGAGCAATTTGTCATGCACACAAGAGGAGTGGAGAGTTGATGACAGACTCGCTTCTTCATCCTGAAACTTAATGAACGAGACCCTCGGGGTAACCTACCGAGAAACAATAAGGAAATTCTGAGCATTTCACAGATTATTCACTTGTAATCTGTGGGGATTTATTTTATTATGATTTTTTCTTTCTTTGTGAGCTGCAGCTTTGTTCTCTTGACATTCATACACTCAAGAGTTATTGGTATCAAACCAAGCTATATAGAAAACTACCAAGCATTTCTCAGACCTTCCACAGTTCAAAGCAGTGTTGGCAGCTTGCCAGCCTTGAAAGATGAACTGAACCTCAGTGTGATGAGTGTGTCTGCGTGTGCACGAGGGAGCTTGGGGGTGAGGCGGGAGAGGCCGCCAGCTTGGCGCATCCCAGGGGAAAAAACAGCTGGACAGGTCGCCAGAGACCTAAGAGGGTCACATTCGCCCCTGCTGGGACCAAACGGAACTAATACTGCTGAATAGATGCAGGCGTCATAGAATCAGAACTAGCCCCCTGGACCCCTGGTTTCATATATACCTATACTTGTGTCTTGAGTTGATCTTTTCTTTTTAATAAAACTATATTGATCCTGTGATAGTTTAAGAAAAATACGAGCAAGAAAAAGTAAATATCTATCGTCTATCTATCTATTCATCTATAGCGTGCATGTTTACAAAATACAATTTTTGTATAATGTTTTAAAACCTATTTTAATATTATGAACATAGTTTGGAATTTTCAAATCTTACTTTATGATATTGCATTTAAAACTGCACAGAATTTCACTTAATCTGTACAAAAAGAGTTTTAGTAGTATTAAGGGATTTTTTAAAATTTTCTAATAATCTAACAAATTTAAACTTAAGAAGTATTCTTACTTATATTTCTCACAGCATTAAGTATGATCTCCAGCAGCTTCACCACAACTGATCAATATATCCCTAAAAAATGTGTTAATTTGGTACTTGACCACTGAGTATTCCCACTTTCAAATAAAATTTGTCCATATCTGGTGATCGCACTCTTGTGTGATTTTTTTCTGACAAATATATTTTGAAGTCTATTATTTTAGTTAAAAAATAGCTGGAATATCTTAAATGATTTTTTTGAGGGTGCTGGGCATCGAACTCAGGGTCTTACAGTTTCTAGACAAGCTCTCTAACCACTTGAACTAAATTCTCAGCCTCTCCATCTGAATTGTGACATATAACATAGCTACATTTACTATATTGTTATAGAGACAGCCAAATTAAAAAAAAGAAAGAAAGAAAAATTTAAATGGACAGAGATGTAAACAACAAAATTTTATCAGTGACTTTCATCCGATGACTCAAAATAAATAAAAGATCTAAATGTAAATCCTGAATTGATAAAATTACCTCAACAAAACATAGGGGAAATATTTCAAGACATTGGTGTAAGCAAATATTCTTTGCCTGAAACTCCCAAAGCACAGAAGACAAAAGTACAAAACAGACAAATGGTATTAAATCAAACTAACAAGATTCCGCACAGCCAAGGAAACAATTCACAGAGCTCAGAGAAAAGCTACAGAATGGGCAAAAAATATCCAACAAGAGATTAGAATTAGGAATATAGAAAGAACAACAACAAAAATGAAACAAAAAGACAAACAGTCCAATTAAAATAGGCTAAAGATTTCTTTAATATTATTGTAAGTACAGGAGCTTCCTTTTTTTGAGAATGAGAAAAGCTTTGTTGTGAACTTTTCAACTTACATTACTTTGCGGGTGAAAACTATCCACAGCAGCTGTCTGTGAATTTCATCTAAACCAGCAGTTGGTTTTGGGTGGCTGTTGAGGTAGTAAGAATGTGCCAAGGGATTGAAGAAGTAAGGAGATAGGGGTTTCTGAGGTACTGGGAATTGAAATTCAACAAGATATTTTCTTGTATGTTTTTTAATGTGTGGGAGAAACACATTAAACATGTGACCTTCCCATAACATCTAAATCAACAGTATCCTGTCTGTCTCTAAGCAAAGCTCCCTAAAAGAATGCAGTAGAGCTGTATATGAAACCAACCTTATGTAATCTTTGATTTCCCCTCTTATGAACATTGCACCATGACTTTCATCTCTTTTACAGGGTTATGAGCTTAGTATCTGCCAAGGAAAACTTGAGTGATTTCAGAGATTTAGGGGAAAGTATCTCTCTTCTATCTGTGAAGTCTGGTTTCTGATTCCCAGCATGTAAGCTAACCACAATGTCAGAGGAAAGTTGTTTTACTGAAAACGAAGTCGGGGGCAAGAAATAGAGAAGATGGCTGTTCTTTCTGGAGTGAGATGGAGTCTTGGTGTTGTTTTGATTTGCATCTCTCGAATGACTGGTGGTGCTGAACGTTTCTTCATATGTTTATTTGCCATTTTTAAAATAAATAAACCTGCTGTAAATAAGGAAATGGGGGAATGGAACGGAGGGGAGGGGAAGGGGAGGAACCAACATACATCATGTACAGGTACAAAATAACTATGATAAATGTGATCATTATGTATACAGTATACCAATACATGTTCTTGGTAAAAAAAAGAAAAATTAAATAAAAACATTAAAAATTACATCAAAAAAAAATAGAGAAGTTAGAGGGAGAAGGAGGACAGCCCAAGGGAACAAGAAAAGGAAAGAAAGAAGGGAAGAAAGATGAAGGAAAGGAGGCTGGGTCTCTATTTAATGGCAGGTTTCTTATACTACAGGATAATTTAGAATATCATAGTATTCCACCAAGAGCAATTTCTGTCATCACATCTCGGGGTGATAAACATTTTAAATAAGAACGAAGGGAGGAGCTGAGCAGGCCTATAATCCAAGCACTCTGGAGGACTGCAAGTTCAAATCCATCCTGGGCAATTTAGCAACTTAATGAGACCCTGTCTCAAAATTTAAAACACGAAAAAGATCTAAGGGTATAGTCCAATGTGAAAGTCTTGGGGTCAATCCCCGGGACTAAAGAAATCACACAAAAAGAAACATCAAACAAAAAAAACCAAGGTAAAAAAAAGAGCTGTGCTTATTTCCAGGAGCTATGATGTTCTGTTAGAGTTCACAATGTCTCTGGGTGTGCCCGGTACATGGTATATTTCTGTAACTTGGACTAAAAGAGTTGCTTCTTGTATTAGTACCATTCTATAACTTTGCAAAAGAGTAGATTTAATACAGGACAAATACAATTTACAACATTCACATACAAAGGCCAAATGCAGGAAGAATGTAGAACATCTATTCACAGGCGACCTAAAAGATCCAGTCAAGGGCTGGGAGCCCACAGCAATGTCCGTGTACATCCATGTCTGCACTAAAAGGCTGAAGAAATCTATACTGGAACCAGGATGCAATGCTCACAGCAGAGATGAAGACCAGAGCTCCCTTTAAGTGAACAGCAGCCATCCCCGATGACAGCAAGCCCCTGAGCAACTTCTGCAATAAAAACAGCCAAGTTTCCTTCTGGAGGACCAGCCTCAACAGAGCTTCTCCTGGGAAACAGCCAGTGCCTCTCTTCTGCTCCCCTTCTTCTTTATGTTGTGTCAGCAACAATCCTCAGGTGGATCTTCTATGCCCAGAACCATAGCAACTCAGTTCACCTGGGCATTCCTCAAGTCAACCACAATAAGTCCACCACGCTTCTCAAACAGATTCGTCTTATAGTTGCGGTTGATAGAGTCCAAGGCCTTGGACTTGCCTATTGATGAACTGTAGACATCTCTCCTAGCCTGTCCCAGACAAGACTGAAAAATAAACATTCCAATGTAGCCCACTGTGTGCCTTTTTAAATGAGATTCATAGCCCTGGAGAGAAGAAATGAATGCAGCTGTCATTCCATATACCAGCACTCACATTTAGGGTACCTCTCCGCCGTGGTGATGTCATCATTTTTCCTCCTTAACTCTTTAAACAATTAAGTCAGCTCTGGCCTCAGCCCTCCTAAGGTCTTGGTTAAAGGAGAGACAAGAGCACATTTTCCATTTTCATCGTGTCCATAGACATATTTTTGCCTGGAGGAAGTTCCTGTTCCCCAACATCCATATTCTAGGTTGACTGGATAGTTTCTATTGTCATTTGTATGATGCTAAGCAGAAGAGTCAGCTATGCAACTTTCCTTCATCAGTTTTGATCACTTCCTTTCTATAGCCCAACTGAGGTTGAATTATGAGCAAAACAAAATTGTGAGGTAAGGGGCCGAGGAGATATTGATCTTTCCACCGGCACTGAAATGACCATAAACCAGTGACACTCTACCTGCAATAAAGGAAGGGCAGCTCCAGGACTCATCAGTTGGTAGGAACACGGAGCCAAAGCAATGTCACAACGTGTTCCATTCAGTTAGTGAGAGTTTACTAGGTGTCAATACGTGAAACACATTGTATTATTTTATTAATTCCACAGAGTGATTTCAGGAACTCCGTATGTTAAAAAAAATAATAATAATAATAATAAATACAACTGGAAATGTCGCTGTAAACAATCCTTAATTTAGAAAAAATACAATTATTACATTCATAACATAGATTAGTCAGTTGAATTTCAGAGACTTAGATCATTTGCCCGCCCCACGTCAACCCGTCGAAAGTACCAAGAGAAGAGAAGAGAAGTAATTTAACTTACTGTTCAGTGTGGGCCACAGAGGTGCTACCCTCCAATCAGTTCTTCAGTCCACACTCAACTTACTTCTCTCAGCAACTAAATAAAATCTGAGACAAGGAGGGAATTTATGCTGCCCTTCTTTCTTTCCCCTTTTCTTCTTCCCTTTCCTTCCCATCTCTTCCCTGATTACTGTGTTCTTTTTCACTTTTCAGTTATTTTCCTTACCATAGGAGAGGGAGTATTGTCTATTTTCTTTAAGGAGCAAGACAAAACAAGGACTAGGATTCAGGCATCTTTATTTCCTTTTTACATTTATGTCAATACATTCACACCCCCATAATGCTGGGGATGGGCCCCAAGACCCCATGCATGTGATGCAGTTTCTCTAACACTGGGCTGTATGCCAGCCCTAAAGTACTCATTTTAAGTCTGCTTTATTTTCAGTAAAAGTAGAAATAGTTACAAAATTTTGAGGTGAAAGACTACCAGTTTAGGCTGAGAAACTACAAAGCATTATATGTCAGGTAAATAGAGCCGCATGATGTGAATCCGGAGAGTCCTGTGGCTAGAGAGTAAGATAATTTCATAATTGTGCAGAAAACTAAGAAGTGCTTTAACTTTGTTGGAGTGTTCTTATTTTAAGCAGAGTGGAGATTTGTTTTTTCAAAGGAACAACCAAAACACTCTAGTATTCCAAATGATTGAGACAAATATCTCCCATATCCCATAAATCAAGAAGAATGTTTATATTCTCCGAAACATTCTGTAACAGTTTTCTTCTTGAATGATAAGCTTCTATAAAAGTGTTAGATTTGGACTACAAAAGCAGAAACGCTCTTGTTTTGGTTAGACAGTCGCTGTCTTTGAAGTAAAATGTGCCTTGCTATTCTAGGAACTGTTTTTAAATGATTTCTTAGAAAATGTGATAAATGGTTCTTCTTAAGATGTGGAAATGTGCTCCAGAAGGATCTGAAGAGAGAATGAGGAATGTAAGATATAAAAAGTAGAGCTTTAGTTTCTGCCAAAAGTAGGCAAGAGGATGTCGCGTTTTTGAGTTTGCTATGTGCTTTTTTAAATTTTAAATTTATTTAATCTATACCTGGATTCTATTAAGAAAACTCATTTATGAATTATATTTGTGTCTTTTTATGTAGCTGTTTTAAGGTTCAATGAACAAACATCGCTTTCACACGTCCTTTTTTGTATGACTATCGAATTAAAATAGAAATAAAGTGAGCACACATGTTCATGTGCACGCACACACACACACATACGCACGCACACAATTCTATCACTCAATATACAAACTATGCTGTAAATCTTCATTATGTCCTTGTTGGTTCAGTTATAAATTTGTTGTGAAACGATATACACAGAAGGTCAGATCACTTATTAAATATCCATAGATGTTTAATGAATTACAGCATACATCTCAGTAAGAATTAGAGGGCAATAGCATGAATTCTATAGATTTTTTTTTAAAACAAGGTGGTACTGGATCATGCCCTGAAGGAATGTTCGTGTTTTACAAGCTTGATTTCAACTTCTTTTTTTTTTTAACAATATTCACTTACATATTCAAAGTTTAAAAGCACAGTAGATAAAAGTTACACATGTTTAAGCGTTTTGAAAATTTCTCTAATAATTGGCATCTGTATATCCTTGTAGATTCTCAGTTACTGACTTAAGCCTTCTGGTATATGAAAAGAAATACTACATAAATTAGAGGGTTGTTAATGGATTTGAATGAGTTAACAAATATCATTATTAGGAACACAGATATCATCTGATAAAATGCTATAATTCTTGAGATTCAAATAATCTTTCTTGAAGCTTAAAATTTCATTCACAATGAGACTGAAGAAAGCCATTGGCAGTTCCAGAATTTTGCTGACAGTTTATTTCTTCATGGCCCCTATTTTTTCAGTTGTTTTATCCAATGCATTTTATCGGATTTCTTTTTGTTCAAAAGAGTATAAAGTCCATTTACTTTTACACACTTTTTATTTTAAAAATCTTTCAATGAATTTAGTGATGTATTAGATTTCATACCGTATTTGCCAATTTGTAAATCTGCAACCATAATGTCTTTTATACCATGGAAACAACAGCCTAACTTTTCTTGCATTCAGCAACAACATTTCACTCAAGGTCCATCTCCTTTGTTTTGAGAGTCCACCCCAAATTCTTCCCTAAATTCATAAATAGGACTGCATTTGAATTTTATATAGGATGATATCTGATGCCAATAATTATAATTTCACTGGTCCACTGGTTCTAGTCCTCTTGTACTTCCATCTAGAAAGAGAGCAATCTTTAAAAAAATAAATCCTGATCATAGTATTCCTGTGTCTTAGTTACTTTTCAATTCTGTCTTAGTTACTTTTCTTTCATTGCTGGGACAAAATACCCGACACCCAAAGTTAGGGGAAGAAAGGTTTATTTGGCTCACAGTTTGTAGAGGTTTCAGTCCACAGTCAACTAGGTCCGAGGCAGGGTGGCATGGCAGACAGGAAGAAGTCAGCAAGGTAAGCAAGGAATGCAAGCAAGCTGCTAACCAGCTTCTTCCTGTATCTTATATTTTATCCAGGCTACCTGTGTTTAGGGTGGGCAGTGCTCCCACCCTTAATCCTAATACCCTTAATCCTAGCGTCACATCCTTGATCCCAGCAGAACCGTGCCAAAGCAATCAGTGGATTAATTTAGTAATCACACACTCTAGATCCAGCTATCTCTTACCACATGAGGCTTTGGGGGGACATCTAGACACAAACCATAACATCCTGTAAGCGAGATCTCTCAACGGCTATACTTAATCATCAGTAAGATTGCTCAATTGTTATTCTAACAAATAGATTCTACTCTGCATCGTCCATTCCTGATTTTTTTTCTGTTGATTCCATTGACTTCTTTGCTCACGACACATCAGCCAGGTGGTCTTCTTCCAGACGTTTAAGCATGACGTTAGAGTAATTGTTATCATTCCTCCCTCAGCCTCCAGGACTGATGTACTCTGTGCACTTGTACCTTGCTCTGTCCAGTATCCACAGGAGTTGATTCCAAGAGTCATAAGTACCAAAACCTGCATTATGTCCTTCTAGAAATGATGTAGTATTTGCACATAAACTATATACATTACTTATAATACCTGTCAGAATACAACTGCTGTGTAAGTAGTTGTTATATCGTATTGTTTAGGAAATTATGATAATGAAATAAATCTCTACATGTTCAGTACAGGTGCAGATTTGGTTGTTGGTTCGTTGAATCCACAGATGCTGAAACTCCATATGCTGAGGGCAAACTACAGTCATGTCTCAGTTGAGAAGTACACTGATCCAGAAGGACATTGGCACCCTGACTCTGTTTTAGTATTTCTCCTAATATGCACCAAAGTTTTACAATATAACATATGGACTGGTTTATTTCTTTATTTTCTCTCTCACTAGAATTTAACATTAGTGGAGGAAATTATTTTTCCCTGAGTACAAAATAAATACCAGTTTAATTAATTAATTAACCAATAGAGAAAGATCAGAATTAACCTAAATGAGCCATAATAAAAGAACTTAAATTGAACAATATGTTAAAATTATACTCTGAAAATTATTTACTGATACAACAATTAATTAATGTGTAGTAAATTACCAAGATGCAACGTTTACAATGTTTGAGTCAATTAACCAAGCATTCTATGTCAACATAAAAAATAAATAAATAAATAAATTCCAGTGATTACTTCTGAACTGTCATTTAGGGGTGATTTTTTTTTTCTGAAACGTTCTTATTTAATAAAATAATTTCTAGTTTCCTTTAATGATATAAGATGAAAGTTTTTTAGGCAGGAGTTTAAAGTGCTGTTTAGCCTCCATCCAGGCTCCAGGCTCGTCTTCTACAGAGCTCAAGAATACTACTCGATTCGTATTTGATAGTCAGTCACATATGTTTAGTAAATCATTGTGTTAGACGGCTCTGGTGTGCATCTCTGTCTCTGCTTCAGAAGGGTGACATGTTGAAGAGACCACATCACAAGAGAGATGTTTATTCCTCCTCCCTTCCCAGCTGTGCAGTCTACTGTCTGTGACCCTTGTTGGAAGGCCATTGCTTCTCTAAAAAGACAAACCTGCTTGTCTCTTGCTGCCTGGATTCTCCACACAACCAGTTACCAGGAGTGTGAGTTCAGTTGTCTTTATTGTTACATCCCTGCGAACCTCTTATATCAACTCTTTCTAAATGCAAGATTTTCAAATTCTTATAGCCCGTGTACACTACTGTGGTGCTTCTACCTTGTCATCTCACACGCTTACTTCGGGCATCTCCGAAACAAGGGGACACATGAGACTATACTCATGTCGCCTCACATCGATCACACTACCCGTTTTCCTCTTTTAAATCTGGGGTTCTCCACTTTCCTGAATAGAGGAATATCTCCAGGGCACCATCTAACCATTCTGATGCATGAACAAGCTCGGAAGTCAAAAAGGAGAGAGATCTCTGGCCAACAAGAGCCGGGAGACGGTGAGTAAATGCTTTCCTGCTTCTTTTTCAGTGACTGTTTTGAGGTACATATTTCACTCAGATCTCGCAGTGTCTTAGCAGTAGTGAATGCTGCTTGGCTACGGCAGAGAACTAGCTCAGTAAGATGTCTTCAAATAGGCTTTGCTCCGTCACTGCCTCATTCCCTCAAGTCCCCGAACTCTGTACCTCAGAGATGCCTGAGATAAACTACCTCTTGCTGACACCTTTCTCAGGCTGGAAAGATACCAGCCTTAGATACTGTGATTAATTCAACCGCCTCTCTCTTTCTCTCTCATTCTCTCTCCATCTCAAATTTCCTTTTCTATCAGAAATGTTTATTACACAGAATGATTAAGAAATCATCATTCTGAATTGCATGATGTTTGCCGTCTGTTGGCTATGTCATTCCTAACTTGTTTCTCATTCTCGCCCTCCAACCACCTTCACCCCAGCCCACTCCCCTTCCTCACCATCTTCACATCTTTACAAGAATGGGAACAAAGGGACCTCAGTGCACGCTGGGTAATCCATCAGTAAATTTTTCCAGTGTGGTTTCCTGACAGGTCTCAAAGAGGTTCATAATAGTATTTCCCCTGAGGACAACAACGCCATTTAGTCAGAAGTAATAAAACCTCTTAGTGAAGGGGAAATTGGAAAAACCTTTATATTCTCTCTACATTTTCAAAATGGGGCAAATTTAAACTTTAGCTTCCAGACTTATAGAATGAATTCCTAGCTTAATTTCCATAGAAAAGCCATAGGCAAACAGGTGCAGGAAAGAATTCTGATTGCTCCCTGTCCTAACCTGGTCTCCAGGAGCCCCGACGTGTACCAGGCATGTATGCTGAGGCTGTGTATCCCGGGAGAAAGCCATGCTGTCTCATTGCAGGGAAGCTGGGGGGATTCCTCTGCTGCACTGTGACTTGGGACTAGAGGAATTTGAAATCTTTTTCTTGCAAAGAAACAACTCAGCAAGCAAACTAGACTAAACATCACAGCAAGGATTCAACACACAGGACCTCTGGGAATGTGCTCAAGTGTAAACCCTGAAAAAGATAAACAGTAGATAAAACCTCAGCACAACAGAAGTTGTTGCATTGAATAATAGTTATGATTTTGATTTTCTTTCTTCATACCTTACTTTCCATGGATTCTAGTTCCAGATTTAAATGAAAAACAAAACAAAACAAACAAACAAACAAAAAAACCAGAGAAATAGATGTATGGGGACAGCAAGGGAAACTGTTCTTGGGCCATTTCCAGGCAAGACCTGAAATAGGAAATTACAGAGAGGAGGCAAGAAAACCCACACTCTGGAGAATTCCACGGGCTTTGCATCTGAAAGTTTCTGAATTTGCAGACGATTCCAACTGATAGCACTGCCTTGGAGCAATAATGTAAACCTCACAGCATTTGAGGTTTGCTCTTCTCTCTTTAAAAATGCATCTTGTGCTTCAAATTAGTGTGAACACCGAAGGTCATGTTCTCCCTCCTTCTTAATTCTGATTTACATTTACAGGAAAGTCACGCAGAGAAACATGAGCTGGTAAATGCCAATCATCTGGAAAGAGGCGTTACCATTCCAGGCCTGTGAGTTGAATTATGCAATTTGGAGGCCTGTACACTGACTTCACCAATCCTGTGTCCCGGCCACACCACACACAGACCCAGATTGGGTGCCTTTGGACTCACATAGCTGACTTTCTAATGGAAATTGGCTTAAAAGTGCACTGAGGTACCAGATATGAGAAACATCTGTGAGATGTTAGCATCCAGCAGGTCAGGAGGTAGCTCAAAGACAGTCTATATTGTGTGGTCCTTGGCCCTGTGCTAGCTTTAGATGTTTGTTGCTATTAGGCAAACAGTTAATCTAGTTAATCTTGTTCATATTTGCCTACGTATTTGAAGTCTTCTCTGACTACAAAATTCCCATGTAAAATACAGCCTGAAGCTGTGCATACGTGTCTGTAGGCACGACCGAGAGGCTGAGGCAGGAGGGTTGGTTGGCCCCAGGAGTTCAGGACCGGCCTGGGTAAAACCATTGGATACTGTTCTTAAATAAAAGGTGTAATATATATCCATTTGTTTTCTACTTATTAATATATTACCTTCTTTTATTTTTCTCAAACAACATTAGCAGTATCATCTTTCTGCCCAAGTGTAAAATTATTGTACACTAAGTACAGTGCCATTAAAAGTACATGAAAGACAAATTGATGGTTCTATGGTCTCCTTTAGAATTTCTGCCACTTCTTGTCAAAATTTCACCGTATATTTGCAGAGCTCTTGTTTTCCGTTTTCAAACTGTCATGTGGCCAACAACTGACCAATTCCAGTTATAAATGTTATTGATAAATTGAAAAAAATATATTGATTAGAGTTCTCATTTTTCTTCAGTTATAATTTTGTGAACAAAGAATTTTTTTTTTTCCTGGCAAAAATGTTTGCTTTGTGACACAAGATCACTGGAGTTTGGAAAAAGAAATATGTCAATCAAGATAAATGAATGTGTTCAATTGTTTAGTCACAATATGAAGAGAATGTATATTTCTGCCTCCTTTTCAAATATATCTTCCATGTCAAATACAATTTTTCTCTTTAATTAGGAAATATAATAGTAGACACAGATTCGATGCTGCAATATTTTGTGAAGGAAAGTTCATTTTTTGAAAGTAGTATAAGATGGGGATTTTATTCCTTGTTATCATTGTTTCTTGCCTTTTAAATGTATAGCTGCAATTTATCGGAGGAGATATTTAGTTATAATCTTTCCCATTATTACCTTGCTTCATTTTTTACAGCTCTGTTATTCAGAATATAGTGGTAAAATGGAACATTATATCTTATAGCATATGTCATAATCCACTTAAGAAGCTATTTTGACCATGTGTTACCTTCTTTTTCACCATACAATCTCCCTTTTTCAATTCAGTGTTTCAATCATTTCCATCCAGCTTCCACCCAAACCCATGCCCCATTCCCAATCTCGTTCTAGTAGAACTACCTCTAATTACTCATCTGAAGTTCAAGCATGGCACATGTTACAGTGGTCCCTTCCTGTGGTCACAAAGAATTATTCAGTGAACGATAGTTGACCAAAGTCTCTCGAATAGGGTCACGGAGATTCCGTACCAGGAACTTTCTTTGAGCCACAGAACAATAACCAAAAAACTTTTACTACACTTGGTCTTGTAACAATAATTTGTGTTGTGATTTGGATCCAGACTGTCTGTCCAAGACACAGATGCTCTGAGGTAGGGCTTGTCGGAGGTGACTGGAGAATGGGGCACTAAAGCCGGCTTGCTGTTGGGAGGAGGGCTTGCCTAGAGGTGGGTCCCTGCGGCAACCTCTCCAGCACTTTCCTCTCACTGTGCTTCCTGGTAGCTATGAGGTGAGCCGCTCGTCCTCCTCCACGCCTTTCCCTTCTGCCTCTGAGCCTGCTGACTACAGACTGAAAACTACAAATCCTGCTCCGAAAGAAATCTCTCCACCTTTAATTTGCGGGTGTCGGATATTGTGTCTCAGCAACAAAGAAAGTGATGGAGACAGTGAGCATGAAGGTTTTAGGGAACACAGTCATGACTCTGAGAATGAAGGACATTTTAAAAACATACAGATAAACAATCATCCCTTATTATTACTCGATAAACAATTCAGATTAAAGGTCAGTGGTTTCAAGTCCACATTTTAGCTTCAAACTATACTATTAGCTTTTATCAAGTGAGAGATGTAATTACATGAAATGAGAACAAACTCTAACCTATTTACATAAGTAAATCCTGAAGGTGTCGGGAGACTAATCTTGAAATTTTATAAATGAATTTGAATAGCTTCAATATTTTTAGAAATATTTCTTTAAAAAGTACTTTAGAAATTATAGACATACATAGGTATGTATAATAACATACACAAATAACACTCCTGTCCTCGGCATTCTATTAGTAACATTTTTGTGATATTCTCACCATGAGAAAACCCTCCCAACTCTCCAATTGAAATAAGAACTAGTATAAAATTAAATGTTCTAGACAGACTTGAGGAATACACCAAAGCTTTCAAAGATCGTAAGGTTTCATTGAAATGAGTTGTGTAAACAATGTCGCTGAAAAAAAATCAATGTACTTGTTTGGTAGCATATAGCTTAGTAGTCACTCAGCTGTCTGGCCAATAAGACATAACTGTTGGCCAATAAGAATGAGCAAACCCTCCAGAGAGTTAGATTAGTAACTTTTCTTCATGGTCTGATTTTCTTGGTGGCAAATGAACACTCCTTTCCAAACAGAACTTCCTTTGGATTATATAGCTTCCTGGAGCTGAAAGTATGGAAGTCTGTACACTAAATGAAACTACAAGATATAAAGGTTGATACATGGATAATTAAAAAGATACTAATAAAAAATACACATTTGGAAGCATTTTATTAGTTTGCACTTTTGTTATGTCAGAACAATTCTAAGAGGCAAAGAATTTATAGAAATTAGGACAGATATTTTTGATTAAGGGAGAAAAGATCAAAGTTTAAAATCTAAATTTTGGAGCACTTTCTAGGCGTGTCTGCCAAGCTAGTAATTTTCACAAGGACACTGAGCCTGCGGTGACCAGCATGAGAACTGGAGGATAAAGGATGATGCAAGTATATTTAAGAATGAAACAAAACAAAACAACAACAACAACAACAACAACAAAAACACTGAGAATAAGTTCAGTATCTTATAATATTTCTCTTTTAGTAGAAGTAGGGTCCTTGAAAATTTATTTGTAAGGTTATGACCATAGCTGCAAAAAACCAGGCTTTTCAGCTTTTAAAAAAACTTTCTAAAATAAAATGTGATCTGCCCTATTAGCTGAGTCCTCCAAGGCTGAAATATATGCTTTAGCAATTAAAAATCATTCTATCATTGGGGTAAATGAAACACAGGCTTCACTTAAGGGTTTTATCAGGACTACCTAGAACACCCAAAGCTGATTCAGGATGCTGAACTTCTGGCTTCATCATCTTAGCCTCACTCCAGATCTCCAGGAGCACACAGAACCACAATTGAGAGGGCACCAGGTCCCAGAAATACCACCTAGAGAAGAGAATGACTGATCTAAAGTGTTATGATGGGGCATCATTTGAGTGAGGAAATAAAAATCTTTTCTATGATTTTTGTGCCATAATATAAACAATCTACTGTAACTAATATGTAAGAACAAGTATTTGTTGCCAAAATGACCTTGGTATTTCATTCATAGCCACGTCTCAAGATCGAGTCCATGTGAGAGGGCCAATTAAATTTTCTCTCATACTCACTTGATAGTTTATGTCTACCTCAATTGTCCATAAACTGGTGAGCAAATAACACGAAGGCACAGTGTCATGACTGCTGAATGCAGGCTGAGTGTCTCCGAAGGGACAACCTTGCCTTATTCAGTGACATTTCCTCCTATTCCCGACTGATGATGAACAAAGATATAGAAAGGGATCGCTGGTTATGTGGAACATGGAATAGAGTTAATGCGTGAACTTTGGGTAGCTCATTCTTCTAATGGTTCCTTTATAATAATCATTATTATATCACAAAGTTTGCATTCAATTACTACTTTTGTGTAATTTTACGTGCAACCTATCCTGATATTTAAAAAATAAAAAGAGCAAATCTAGGTGAATTCATTTTTCCCTCCTTAGGAATGCTTCAAGTTTGGGAGTTGTCTGGTATCTTAAAGTGTTTGCTTGTGTATTTTTCCCATAGTTTAAAGTTGGAGATGTGCAATTAATTCCCAATATAGTATTTAAGGCAGTAGTGGATTTAGACTGTAATGTATTTGTAGGTACCTTCATATCACTGGGGGGTGGAGTGAAAGAAAAAAAAAGTCTGTTTAATTCTATTTATTACATTAATTTAATCAAATCTCATCCAATATAACCATATACAGAATATATTCAAATTGACACTATAAATCTAAATTAAGCTTAGAATTCTAAGAAAGAATCCCTCAGAAGTTCATCCCTAAGAGTGCCATGAGGATAGCATACATTTTAATACAATGATTAGGATGGATAAGTGGATGAAGAGTTTTATTGTCTTAAAGGGAGTTTATAAATTATGTTCTATCTTAGTTACTTTTCTCATTACTGAGACAAAATACCCAACACCCAATGTTAAGGGAGGAAAGGTTTATTTGGCTCACAGTTTGTAAAGGTTTCAGGCCACAGTTGGCTGGCTCCAAGGCAGGGTGGCACGGCAGACAGGCAGAAGGCATCAAGGTAAGTAAGGGCCTAAGCAGCTTCTTTCTGCTGCTTATACCTATCCAGACTGCTTGGATTAGGGCAGTGCTAAACCAATCAGTGGATTGATTTAGTAATGACACACCCTTAATCACAGCATCACACACTCTAGATTCCACCATCTCTGAAAAAGCCCCATCTGTGACCACATGAGGTTTTGGGGGGCATTAGGCACAAACCATAACATGTTCCTACAGAGAAATTTGCAATATATGGCACCTTTTACACGCAGGAACTGTGGCTCTGTTAGGTGGAGGATGCTCTTTATAGGAAAAAACAAAACAAAACAAAACCAACAAAAAAGGATTGGTGATTTAGTTCAGTGGTAGAAAACTTGCCTAGCAAGTGCAAGGCCCTGAGCACTGCCCCCCTGCAAATTGAAATGGCTATTTAATCCATATTTTTTGGCTTTGTATTTGTTTTTGAATGTATTACATTCATTGTTTAGTAGGGGAAGAGAATAGTGCGTTTTTAAGACAGCAAGCAGCAACTCCCTTACTGTTCATTTGGCTTCTTTGTGCTAAAATGAGTGCTTCTTATCCACCTCTATCATGAGTAAGTGGGACTTTTTCTGAATTGCATCAAAAGAAAGAAACTATATTGGGAATTAATTACTAAAGCAACCTTTGTAAATGTAATATTGGCTATTTGACCAGAAACTACTGCAGTTGTGGATTATTGTGGGGTGCCTGGCAATGTCATATGGAGAATGAACTAGGCTGGCAGTGCAGTGGATTCTCCTCCTTTGTTAAGGATATAATTCTCTGAGTTTCAGTCAGGAGGTATCATTTAGAAACTCTTCAGGGCGTCAGTTGGATTTATGTGATTTAAGGATACAGCTTATGTCTTATTATGTACATGAGGAATTTCGTTCTTTGATTCCAGTACAGCGTTTGCTTTACAAACTAGGTTTTACACGATCATCTGTAGAAATCAGTTTATGCATTAGTTTTCTTTCAGTGTGCTTTGTATTCATGTGTGTGTCCTTCCTCTAACACATGATCCCTTTCTGTCCCAACTCAATAGCTTTTGAGCTATTTGGCCACTGAATGGTGATTAGATGTTTTCTCCCTGAGAGGATATATATCATTAAGGGGCTTGTAGACAGTGTGGATTGCTTTTGATTTATTGATAAGGCTCCAAGGAATTTATGACAAGGAAACAGAAAAACATCTCATCTTGTCTTCATTAATTAAATGATTTATTCACAGAACTTGCACTCATGCTTGATTATTACCAAATACGAAAGGACAGAAATTTACAAGATGATTCTGTGTGAGGTATCTGGTATCTAGTATCTAGTTGCAATGATGAAATAACATTGTAACTTGTTATCCTGAAAAGCCCCTACTTTTAATATTCCCTTTGAGATCTGTTCACTTTCTGCCAAATCCCAACCTAAAAGAAATATTTTTGGGGGAAAGACATTGAGAAAAAATTCAGAATCTCTCCCCGAACACTGCTGTGTGTGAGATCTTATTTCTGTGTAAGATCTGGTGATTTTGGTCTTTATTGCATTCCAAATACTAGGTAGTATGGTAGTTAAAACACTAGGTGAGTAAATGGAAATAATAAATATCTTCCCTTACTTTGATTATTCTCATCCACCAGGGAGACAGGATGGAGCTCAGCGTAATGAAATAGAACCATTCTGCAAATAGGTTGCACAGGCATTGGAGACTAGAGGTATATCACTGCTCTTCCTTTCATAGTTAACTATCTGTAGTGCATGTTCTTCCCCTACTTGAAGAGTGTTCCCTCTTTTAAATGGAGTTTTGAACTAAATCCTGAGCTGAGTGTATAGAAAATTTTGCTTGTTCTTCTCTCATTCCTTAACTCTCCACATTATTAACTTCTAAACTGAAGTCTCAATAAGAATCCAAGTTCACTTACCAACAATATGCACCAATTTAAAAATTATATATCCAAGCAATCACAAAATAATCCACAATTTGACAGAGTCCTTTTTTCACTAAAAAAAAAAACAAACCCAAGATATTTATATGAGAATATTTCAGCTAAATTTTCAATTGAAAAACATATTAACAAAAATCTTCCGCAGGATACATGCTTATTTTTCTGTATAGCTAAGCAATAAAAGTTACTTAGACCAAGTAATTTAGTCTAAGCATGACCAAACACAGACTGGAGGAGGAGGCAGAGAGAGAAGGGAGTATAATGAAGAAGCTCAGAGTGAAGAAGCTAAAAGAAATTAGGCACCACCTAAGGTCTTTCTTTCCCAAAATAAGTCAAAGCATCCATGGAATACATTCAATTTAAATGCATTTGTTAAAAGAAAGTACTTTTTTATTTTTTGTCCAGCTCCATCTGCTTTCTTTGTTATGACATTATAGTTGCTACGAAATTCCTAATTCCAAACTTATACTAAGGCTCCTGAATATAGAAAAATTTTCTCTGAACCGAATTGGCAAAGAAAGATTCTATGCGGTATGCACATCTATATTAGTTTCCTGGGCCTTCTCTGATAAATACCACAAACTGGGTCATGTGAACATCAGAAATTTATTGTTTCATGGTTGTGACAATTTCTCAAAGTCTAATATCAAGGTGCTGGTTACTGTGGGGGGCAGTGAAGGAAGAATTGTACATTGCTGTATCTGCACTCTATTTTTACCTCACTTGTGCTTTGCTTGTCTCCTTCTGCTCACATGTCTTCATTTTATTAGTCGAACAGTGATGTTGGATTAGGATCCGCCCTTATGACCTCATCATTACTTAACTAACTACGTCTGAAAGTACTCTAATTCCAACCCAGTCACACTGCAGAGTAGCAGATATTAGAACTTTCAATATTTGAATTTGGATGGGGGCATAATTCCATCTATTATACAATCAATTTCTTCATATTTTGTTCCTTTTATGTTTCTCCTGCTAATGCCTCTATTTTCCCACAACTAGGAGACAGCATGAGTTAAACATTACCCAGTGGAGCAGAACTTCTAAGAAATATGATTCTGTCATCAAACCCACTGTTTCTGGAAGAACACCACTTGAATTTGCAACTCGGTGTTATAACTTTGTATCTCCAGGGTCTATGTCTCCTCATATATAAAATGCAGGTAGTTACATCTAATCTATTAGGTTCTTAGCTACTTTGTACACATTGTATTGGTAAGTATGGATTATAAAGAGTTACTGAAGAAATGAACCACCCTCCAAGTCCACGTAGTAGTCTATATACTTTGGCTATGAAGGTTTCCAATCTTAGCAAAGAGGACAGCCATTTTATGAACATGGAGACACAGTTCCAACCTTTGTTTGGAAAATGAGGATAATCCCTCCAAAGAGCTCACATCAAGCTTTACATGCGCCTCAGGTAACCATAAAAGACATTTACATTTCAAATGATTTTACTATCAGAAATGAAGTACCAGCCGCATTAGTAAGCGGGATGCTCTGTATTTAGCTCTTCAGCCCAGTCTCATGGGCCAAAACAGGCTCAGGCCAAGGAACCAGCCTGCAGGAAAGAGATAGCACACAGAGCACATGACACCGCACCTCCCCGCAGTCCTCTCTGTGTTACATACTCCTTCAAACACACAGAGTGTTAATATTATCATTAAGACCAGGGCGGGAGGTTTGAGGAGGTTCATAGTGTTTAGTTTTACAAAGTCAATGGTGGGGATAGAGGTTGAACTCAGATAGTTGACTCAAATATCTGACTTCATTGATAAGTCCTCTTTCCCGCACAGAGAAAGACGGCAGCCACACATCTAACAGTGCTCTTTGATGGAATGCATAGTATCCAAACCAGTTCCTGAGCAGTTCTATAATGAGACTGATTCACTTTAGCCTCTAGTTTTGGACTCTTGGTCCAAATAGTCTCAAGCCAAAATGGATATATGGCTAAAAGCCCAGAGGACCAGCATACGGTTATTTGTCATATATCTGAAATACAGTGTTATAATTTTAGATGCATATTCCAAATACATCAATGATCATATACACAAAACATAAATGTATTCTTTCAGGTTCTGGCATTATGTTCTTCAGAAACCAAAGCTGAAGAATGACACTTAGCTTTTTGTAGATCCGCAAAGAGAATCTCAATACTCCTTGAAAAGTAAAACTTGATTTTTAATTTCTATCATTATATATATATATAAAATGATAGAATATATATATATTTATATGTATAAATATATATATAATGATAGAATATATATATTCTCTATTCTAAATATATATATTCTATATATATATATGGAGGAAGTATGATGTGCCAGATGTTGAAGATATAGGTGAAATGAGAGGTAGACAAATATCAATAGATGTGAATATCAATATATATCTGCCCATCTATCCATATCTATCCAGTCAGCATTGCACATTGGACACATCTTCCCATTGTATACCAGGAAGACAGCATTATATGAAGGGAAGTTTTAAAACACCCTCATGTTATTGTGGTATTCTACAGAACCATTAAGTACTCAGTATATTGAAAGCAAAATGAAGAGATTTTAAAAACTCTAGGTCCTTTTGGCTCTAATCATTTTCCCACCTTAGTGACCTAAAATTATTTTATGAGTAAGAATATAATCAAAGATTATTATGACCTAGAACATTTTCTTTTTAAGGAAGGAAAGAAAGAGTGATGATGAAAAGTTAACAGAGAATAATGATAATCCTAGTATTACCTTCAGTAAAACAATACAATGTGTTCTTGTTAATATTTTTCCTAATTTTATTACACTGGAAATATATGTATTATTTCCAATGTAATAGCAAACTATAGTTAGGAAAACATTTAGAACTGATTTTCCTATTATTTTGCCTTATACCTATTTTGAAACATGTTCTAGGAATTAAATTTAAGGCCTTTGCCTAGCTAAATCCCCACCTACTTTTTATTAGTTTAGGATGGGGTCTCGCCCAGTTGCTAAATTGCCCATGCTGGATTTTCCTGCCTCAGCCTCCTAGGGGTTTATATTTACAGGCATACACCACCATCCTGCTATTGTCTTATTTATAATGCTGACTTCCTAAGCTCTGAATGTATATGTATAATTAAGAACTTCAGTCTTCAGAGTTTAATCAACATATTTCAAATCTTTTATGTCTGAATTGTTTACTCTCTTTGACTTTTATAGTATGCCTCTGGGGTAGGGACTATGAATGTAATGATTTATATAGTGATGCATACTTGGAGTTCAATAAATAATAAACAATGTGGAAATATTGCCTAGCAAAGATCCAACTCATGCTAAGAACAAATTGACTAAATGACTTAGAATTATTTTGCTTTTATGTTGGAAAGCAGTGACATAACATATCTCCATTGAATGAAGTCATGCTTTCCATCATTTTAATATCTCAAATTAATCTAGTTCTGTGTACTCTTTTGCTCTCATTTGAAACTTTAAACCCAGCTTCACACAGATTTTTAAAAAGTGCTGTGATTTCACCGAATATGAACTTTGGAGAGAGGTCTAATCAGAACATCTGTGAACTGTCAAATACTACACCCTCCTTCACCCGCTGAGCACAATAGATGCAATATTTGGAGCCATTCCAAATGAAACTTTTGTAATGAAGGTGGAAGGAAATTTTATTTGCACTCGCCTCTGTTTTGGCTTTTGTACATCATTACCATGCAGATCATGAACCATTTGGTCTTTTTAATTGTTATCAGTGACCTGTACCATACACCAAAGAGGCCTCCAGAATGTCAAATCAAAGAATATGTTGTGTTTGTGTTTTTGTGACATCCATCTAGGCTTAAATTGGGTGGAAAAGGAAATAGGGCAGGAACAGCAGATTCTCTTCTTCATTCCCACCTTGGGGCTTCTGATGAGTGTTCTCTACCTGCAACAGCCCTTCGTCTCGGGCCAGTCTTTTCTATATTCTTAAGTTATTATTCACCACTCAAGTGGCAGAGTAAATAAATTTTACCTCTGCTCTACCTTCTACCTAAGTAGGTAGCTTCTTAATGTTATCCACAATCCTTGCTCTTCCCCTAACATTAGATTCATTGCATTTGCCATTTCTCATTTCAGTTGCATCTTCTGAGCTGGGTAATAAACTCCATAAATATATGAACTTTCTGAATTAATTATCATGCACCCAGAACACAAATCTGAGTCACTGACACATGGCAATCAGCTAACCAGAGTTAGCTGAATCATTCAACGAATATTGTTTCACCTTTCATGACCACAGCATACGAAGATCGCAAATTCTCCTGAAGCAAAATAAAGTTTGCTTTTCAATTTGGCTTGTAAATCATGGAAGGCATTTTATTTTTGCAAATACCTTTGAGGCTCAATCAGTATTTGATACAAATCATATGCTTTCCTTGAGCTAAGCTCATATAGCCATAGAAAATGTTCTATAAATTTTCATGCAAGCTAGACATATCTGGGTTTATAAACTGCTGTTAGTCAAACCAGTAAATTTAGATTTTTTTCTTACAAATGATATAGGATCACACTGGATTGACATCCTTGTTAGAAAAATAAGAAGACTCTAATTATTTACATTTAAACAGTATGGATTGAAAAAGAGTCCATCACAAAAGTTTAATTTTATTCTTCAAGACATGCTCAAACAGGATTTTCTTTTTTTTCTTGAAAAAAAGAAATGGCATTCGAAGGTTGGAAGAAAGGGATAACCTAAATTCAGGAGTCCTTGAAACCCAGAGGGAGGAACTTTTCCATGTGAGGAAAGAATCAGCCCTACAGCATTGAAACAAATGGGCTTAAATTCATTAAGTCATAAAAAAATATTCATTACCAAGAGGGACCCTATTGGTGGACTATGAATAACTAGATGTGATTTGGAGTGAAATGTATAAATCATGGTATAAGATTTAGTTGTTTGTTTTAGTGAAGTGATTCCTGTGTTACTAGAACTTACACAGAAAATTTCTACATAGCTCTCTCTGTATAAATATATCACGAGGATAACAATTTGCCATCTTTAATAAATATTTCATGATGCAATGAGATCAGAATTCTCTCTACTATCTGGGCCTGTAGATTTTTCAGATATTTAATCCCATGTACAAATTTAATTTTTTTTTTCTAATGGGCTTTCTTTTTATACTCAATTTAAAACATTTTATCTATCTATTAAAAAAAAAAAACTAAAATCATTTAATGACCTTAAAGGAAAATTAAATTATCTCAGGACTTCCTGTAATTCAAATTAGCTGTTTTAAAAAATGTTACATATAGTTTTAACATGAAAAAGCTTCCACTAATGTAAGAGTATGAATAATCCATAGATTTAAACTATCTGAAAACAATGTAGGAGTTTTTCATTTAGCCCCATGCTAACAGAGCAAACAGTTATTTCAGAAGACAAATCAATATTTGATTTATGGACCATCATGACTTAATGATAAAATCACATTTCAAAGTTGGAGAATGACTGGCTAATCAAAGTATTAGAACTATTTACACTTTTTCTTCCCTATAATGTTTATTTTGATTAAAATCAGGGGAGACCCTTTCCCTCTTCTCTTCATTTCACATATCCAATTTAAAAATTTCACCTGACAATATTTCCCCTAAAATGTAGTAAGACAAATAAATACATTGCAATAGGGATATAGTTTACTGATTCATCTGTTTATTATTTATTCTTTTAAAAATTCAAAGGGTAGAATTTGTAATTATTTAACCAGTTTGTGTTTTCTTTGATTTTATCTCATTAAATCTCAAACATACACAGTAATAGTTCTACTGGGGTTTGAGGATATTATGAACATGGAATACTTAAAGTTCCCACCCTCTGGCACCCCCGTGCTCACAAAATGAAATACAGACTTAATCTCATTACCCTGTGCAATCTCTATATCACTTCCTATAGTTTCACAATACTTGATATTGTGTGTTTACAAAGACTATTTCTGAATATCTCTCTAATTCCAGTTGCAGAGTGAGTACAATTGCAGGAAAAGTTAAACTTTATACTAATTACCTTGAGGTTTGGCTTGTTCCAGGAAAACAGTTATTCTCTAGAGGAGTAACAGCTTCCCGAAAGTCGAATGCAAGGCTAACCAAGCATAGAAGCCTTTTATTTCTGGTCTTCCATGCAGTTGGGTAATGGTACCCGTTGCTTTAGCAGTAAAATATCTTTTAAACAAATTAACTCAGAAAGAAATTGAGACTTCCAAATGTTATAGAGAGGATCTGTGAAGAATCTTCAAGCCAGGGGCCCTGGAATTCTTAAGTATGAAACCCATTATTCTGCCATGATTAAGGCAGTTCATCCCCAATCACAGGACTGTGTTCTTAGGTAATCAATGGAGGTTAAAGAATTCTTTTTTTTTTTTTCTACAATTGGTTTCCTAATTAATAAAAGTGAATTTTAAATGGTCTTCTGAGCACCAGCTGCGTTATCTATTGTTTATGGAACAGTCTTGCAGTCATGCTTGTTTTTGGGCGTTGAAATAGAAATGAGAATGATTTGCATGAGTGGAGCATTATTTTCTCTGCTGATTATTTTTCTCTCCTTTTCTTTATAACACTCATTTGTATTATTTTAATGATAAGTAATTTTCAGGCAGAAAACAACTGTGTGCTATTTTTTGACCTCACAAAACAAGCTAAAAATATGTTCATAGAAAATTAGTATTAAATTAGACTTTGTTTTAAATTAATCACAAAATATCCTTTGAACAAGAGTAGTCAAACTCAGCCCCAATCTGTTTAAGATATACAGGTAGCATACAATATTAGCATGTAGACATTTAAATCTTTATTTGTAAATATACCTTATAGTGCAGCTTTGAAAAGTAAACTATGATTTTTTTATGTCACATTTTTTAAACTATCTTAGAAATGAGTTTTATATATTGTTCCCTCTAAAATTTTTGACGACTATTTCTTCATGTCTCTTAAATAAAACCAATACTTCCTTGAAGAGAAACAAAATGTACAATCTAAATTTCATTATGTCATTTAATTTTTATTCACATAAATTGGTGTGAGGTCAGTTGTTTATCTTAAATTGCATATATTGAAGTACCATCCCTGGTGCCTAGGAATAAGACGTCGTTTGGACATCGGGCCTTTATAGAGACAATTGAGTTAAAATGTGGTCATCAGCGTATGCTTTACATGACTGGTTTCCCTAGTGTCCTTACAGAATAGGAAAGTTAAGATGCAGGAGAAATACATATTCAGGAGACAGATGGTTTGAAGAGACATAAGACAGCCAGTGCAAGGGAAGGGGAGGTGGCTGGGACATACTCTTCCTGGACCTCATAAGTAACCAAATCTGCTAATTCCTTCTTATAGGACTTCTATCTTGCACAGTTATGGAAGAGAAAATTCGTTTTTGTAATTTAAGCTTCTCAGTCTGTGGTATTTTGTTAGGCAATCTTAGCAAACTAAGACAGAAATACATTTACTGTTAAACAGCTTGTTTCAGTCAAAATGTTTCAAAAGGATCTAATCCTTAAGTATGCCATTCAGGACTCATAATGAATTATAGAACTAGATTTCAAGAAGTAAGAGTAGCTGGCCTGCTTATCCTCTAGGTGTGAAACAATGAGAATGGTGTAAAACTTCCCTGTGATACAATCTCATTATTTATAAAACAGATACAACAGTTGTTCCCAGCCCAATAGGACAGGTGTATAAAATACATGAAGTGCCTGAGATGCTGAGCCAAGTGCCTGGCCTCCGGTCAGCACTCCGTAAATTTAAAGGCCATAAAGTTGATGATTTACGAATGCAAACTACTTTTAAAGTACTAGGTAGCATGAATAGGAAGCATACCTAGGGATGTGCTGCATTTCTGAACATTAAGTTTTGTGGAATATATATGGAAAATCAAGACCAATATCTATTATGATCTGTATCATAGCCCAGGAGTAGACATTACTAACACTCTGCATTAAACTCACGACTTCAGTCCAAACTTTTTCAAGACCTTAATGGAACAAAGTTGGTGCACTGTCCTATGTGGTCTAATAGACGGGAAGATACGCTGGTCACCGGACCTGCAGATAAGATGCTTACTTGAAGATACAGCACATGGACACACAAGGCTCTTGTAAAAAGGAAAAATGTCTAACCCAGTGTTATGGTTTGTGTCTAGATGTCCCCCCAAAGCCTCATGTGGTAAGAAATAGCTGGATCTAGAGTGTGTGGTTACTAAATTAATCCACTGATCGGTTTGGCATGGTTCTGCTGGGATCAAGGATGCGAGACTAAGATTAAGGGTATTAGGATTAAGGGTGGGAGTACTGCCTGCCCTAAGGACAGGTAGCCTAGATAAGATAAAAGATACAGGAAGAAGCTAATTAGCTGCTTGCTTGCATTTCCTTGCCGGCATTGGATACCTCACCTTACTTTGCTGCGGGTGGGCCATGCTGCCCTGCATCGGACCCAGGGCACTATAGACTGAAACCTCTGCAGACTGTGAGCTAATAAACCTTTCTTCCCCTAACTTTGGGTGTCGGGTATTCTGTCCCAACAACAAGAGAAAAGTAACTAAAACACCCAGGAACATGGGCAATGACAATCCCTCCCACATCTGGATTATACATTTGCCCTTACTTTGTCCTCTGACTTCCCCACTCTTCCTATGCTCCCCAGAGAAAGCATTTCTCAAATATGTTAGACACTTTAGCAAATCATCATTTTTCAAATGAATGTATTAACCCACCACGTTTTTATTTCTTGTTTCATGTAGATTAGGTTTTACCCAGTGTCCTCATTTAGGTATGTACAATGAAAGGTCAAGGGAGCGGACTGTGAGCTATACTTTCCCCTTGAGTAGATTTTGCATACTCATTGATAACTAGGGAAATAGTGCCACATAGAAAGTACTTCCTAGATGCACCCAAACAGAATGAGTCACACTTGTTTTTGTTTTCATAGAAGCTGAGCTTATCTGAGTCATTTCTTTTAATCATTCTGTATTACTATTGATTCATTAAATATCTGTCTACCACATTCTTCAACATGTGGGTTACATCTGATATACAATTGTCAGATTTTCTTTTGTATATTCTCAAAGCCTAGCTGAGAGGCCAGTATGAATTGGGGGCTATATAAAGAAAAGAGTACATTCAGTATTCTAAAAGAAGGACGAGGAGGAGATAGTCATGGAAACCCAGTATTCATTCAGAACCTTGCATACAGGGAGGGAAAGGACAAGACACTATAGGATGAGAAGAAAATTCCAGACAGATGGCAAATCAAGACCAAAAGCACATGTACAGGAAAAGGAATATATACCAAAATGACAAACAAGTCTACGTGGCTTGGGTCTTTTGTATAGGAGCACAGATAGGCACACTTAAAAGTCAAATCTCCTTTATGTTGTGGAGGCTCGTATGTGCACGGCTAGGTAATCTCAACCTTTATAGTCGCAGCTCTGAAGAAAACATCTCATGATTTTTGCCCTTGGCATGACTTGTCTACACTGTATCATTTGCAAAAAGCAGGGAAGATACATTCACTGGTGTCTAGACATATTAACTCAAATTATTCTATGGTTAACTTACTCTGAATATATACTTTATCATACTAAGGCAAAAATTTCTTAGTCATTTTAATACATTCTGCCTATGTCATTAGTTGACTATATCAGGTTCCATGACTTAGATTCTTTCCCATTAAATGGACTGTAAAATTTATCTCCTGTATCTTATAGATGTTGATTGCTTCAATGTAGTTCTTTTGTTTGAAATGCCCTTTGACAGTGCAAGATTAATATAATACCAATGAATAGCCAATTATAAAGTAGGATTATATGATTTGAGTCATGAAGTCAAGAATATTAATTACTTACCTAACTATTTATCAAACTTTCTATAAATCTCAAAGTAGAATAGAATCAGAAGGCAAAGTTTGAGCTAATCTTGCAGGGTGTCCAAATAACTTTAAGAAAAGATGATAATGAACTCCAGTCTATAGTTTAATTCTGGGCACGTGATTTGAAAGACACAACATGTAAGTAAAGGAAAAAATTCTTTCAAAATGCTACCTACCTCAGATATTGGAAAATAAATATATTGTCTATTCTTTTGTAGAACAAAATTGTGAGGGTTATCACAAGAAAATACTCATAATAATTTATCTATTTGTGTCAATGACAGCAGATCTCAAAAATGCATGAAAAAGTTGCATAATTATTCTTAAACTTGGATGCTAGATGACATGTAAATTAATTTTAATATGCCTCAAACTAAATGTATAGTATTTAGTGATACAGACACACGTATTAGGTTATACGGGTCTTCTTAATTCTATCCTCTGACTTTAGTCCCGTCATTAATGGAAAAATCTAACGCTACTAATTAACAATTATATATTTTCTACAAAAGACAAAACATTTCAGAAAAGATAAAATATTTACAGTATTTAAGTGGAGTAGCTAGAGAGTCGCAGGCTGGGGAAAAGTAGCAGTAAAGCAATCGATACCATGTTATGCAATGGGCGAGACTGCTCTGTCTCCCACATTATATTCTTTTCTATGTAACTGTCTCGGAAATTTAGGAAAGATAGCAACTGGAAGATGTTGGAATCTGATTAAATCTATGTGCTGTCTATAAAAAATATATGTCTTCATATACCTACACCTTAGTGTGTAGTTTTGGAGATTCTATCTTCTGAAACCTGGAGTTGTCGGGGACAGAGTAGATCCTGTGAATTTAACCTATCATGGTTCAGGCCATCTTCCTCGTCCTTTACAAAGAAATATCCAGTTGCAATTTTTGTCCATCTGTGTTATTTACTAGATGACAAGTGACAGATTATCTCAAAGCCTATGGCAAAGCACACACAGTTGTATGTTGGGGATAGAGCCTGAGAAATGCATCCTTAGGTGATTTTGTCGATGTTCAAAATTCACAGTGTGCTTACACAGCTTTCTTCAGAGCCTTCCGCATACCTTGACTCTGAGTCTCCTTTGTGGTGCAGCCATTGCGCCTAGGGCCATGATAAAACAAGCAGAAACTAAAATAACCACAAGAGAAAATGATGTAATCAATAGATGATAAACCTGAGATGTATGAAGTTGTACCACAGGATATTCACAGTAAATCTCTTTTTGATAAGTGGAGAGAGTACACCAAAGTAACAGTAAAAATACTATACCCCAAGTACATAAACGAGTAACATGGTTGGTTACTGTTATCAAGTATCAGATATTATACATAGTGCTTTAATTTGGGGGGGTGTAGTAGATTTTTTTAAACCAGCATCACCAAAAACACATACTGTGTTGGGCTTCAGCATTAGTAAGACTACAACCTCACTAAGAGAAATTTTTCAGCATCAATGAAAATTTATGAGACGATTGTCATATGAGTCTGTTAGTTACTGAAACTTTACGTGGTGCACAAATGCACTTATAAAAATATGGTTATATAAGTGAAAAGGAACTTTTCATGGTTAATTGGTGAAAAGGAACTTTATTCCCAGGAATTTGAAGTTCTGATTTTTTTTTCTCACTTTTTACTAATGTCATTTATTTTCTCTGTCCTTCAGAGAAAATAACATTCACCAACATTCTAGGTGCCACTTCAAAACCATTGAAAGAAGAAAGAAAATATCTTTCCTGGAAATTATGTTTTGAGTGACTATCCGCTACAATTCCCTCACTGTCTCTAAATTGTATATTGTAAGCTATGAAATATTCAACATACAAAATTTTGATGCCATTCATTCTAGAAACCTCCGTTTTACAAAACAGATTGTTTATAACTGTGTTCCCTTTCTGCCTAATGGTTACCCTGGGGGAATGTTATTGGCTTTGAGATTCAACCACGTATTTTCAAGAAATAACAGTGTTGAAGCCAACAAACTCTGATAGCAGCAAACATTATTCAGTGATCTCTGAATGGAATAGGTTCATATTTCTCTTCCATTTTGGGTATGTAGAAAAAGGACACACTGAGATGTGTGAGCGGTGGCCACATATAAGCAAATGATTTCAAAAAGTACTGGAGCATTTCATGTTCTGTGGAGTCCAATGGGAGTCCTAAGCTGTCAGGCTTAGCTGTAGTTATAATGGGTTTCTCTTTGGGGACCAAGACGCACATTCATTTGCTTCCCATTTGGTTTGCTGATACAGCAGCCATACTCTGGCAGGTGCTGCCTGGGACTGCCAGCGGCATGAAAGCAGAAATCAATCACACTGCTCTATTGGGTTCTCAGACCAATAGCAAGAATTAATGTTGCCCCATGAAGACCAAAGTGCTTTTCGGGAACCTGGGAAAACCAATACATCACCGACGATGCCAGCTAGCTTTCTGTATAAAAACGAAGCTTAGTAAGTGGCAAGATGAGAAGAAGTACAGAAGAAAACTGCTAGTAAGAAATCAGAGGTGTCTGGACTACTGGGATTTACTAATCTTAATCAAGTTGATTTATCTATGTTAAGATTGATGTATATTTGGCTCTTTGTTGTTTTTTAAAATGTAAAATTCATTTACTGTGCACCTACTGTGTGCCATGCATTAGGGTTATAGTGCAAAAGTATAATTTTGACATGTAAGGGTTAGACTCTACTGTGGAAACAAAAGTGAATAAGTAATAGTTTCCAGATGATGCCTTAAGTGATCGGTTAAGCATCAAAGACTGTGGGAACAAGAGAATGCTTTTCTTAAACTCAGGGAAGTTTGCAGAAGAAAACCAGACCCAGGTGAGGTGGATGCCACATCAAATCTAATTGAAGAGCAGGAAAAAGTCAAATAAATTGTGTATGTGTGTGGGTGTGTGTGGGTGTGTGTGTGTATGCATGGTAGAAGAGAACAAGGGAAATGATGGGAAGACAAAAGAGCTATTACTGTGGTAGAGCCGACACAGCATGTAAAATGCTTGGATGCTAAAAAGAAAATGCCAAGAAGTACCCGACTAGTTTTAGGCCTAAGATCGAGACCTGGTATATATATATGCTTTGACTTCTGGGGCAAAATTGGTGGCCTCAAAGGCTCTAGCCACAAGTTTATCTGGCCAGTGTGCATCTTAGACAGTATCTCATAGCTAAACAACCTTCCTTCCTATAGAGGCCAAGAGGGCGTTGTTTCTCACCTCCGAGTAGATTTCAGTTTCCAGCCCACAGCATCGCACAGAGTAGCCAACCACAGTTACAACTTCCTGTGGGAACCAGGGCACACCCCTTCTTCTTGTTACCACACAGCCTCCCTCCCACAGTCCTGGGCGAGTCACTTGTTTCCTGAGTGCGATCCCCTGTGGCCCTGCACGGCAGGATGTCCCCACCCCCACGCTGTGTGTACAGGTGAGGAAAGACCCGCAGCGGACCTCGTGTGTCCAGGGTTGGTGGTGATGTGGTCAAGAATACGCAGAACTCTAGGGCAGGATTCCTCTTTCCCCCGTGGAATGAAAGGATGAATGAAACACAAGTGATACGTCATTCCCATTATTTAATACTATGGTTTGAAAATTCTCTCCAAAACTCACACTGAAATTGAATTGCCCTTGCCACAGTATTAAGAGGTGTGGCCTCGAAGAGGATCAGGTCCTTAAGGCTCGCTCCTCGCCAGCTGGTGAGTCCTCCTATCACAGGAGCGGGCTTCTGATAACAATGAGTACAGCTTCTTCTCTGGCCCGCCGTACTCACTGGCACTCCTGCCACCTTATGGGGCAACACAAGGCCATTGCCAAATGCAAGTTCCACACTCTTCTGCTTTCTAGCACCCAATTTTCTCCATACACTATGCAGTCAGCTGTATTTTGTTATAGCAATAAAAAATGGACAGAGACACCGTACAATACTGTGTTGGATGAAGAGTAGCTGTTTTTTGTTTTGTTTTGTTTTGTTTTGTTTTTTTTGATTTGTTGAAAGTGAGAGTAGGGATAGACAATGAATGTGGTAAACTCAGTTTTGAACACATAGTGAGTGCATGACATTGTAGAAAATGTTTAAAAATGGAGAAGCAATATGATGTATAGTTGTGAAAGGAAGAGGGAAAAGTGGAGGGAGTACACATATGTACATGAAATGTGTTCACAGAAAATAAAGTCCCTGCCTAACCACCTCCAGTTTCTGCTGAGGAAAGAACAATAAAATCTCTGAAGAAGACAGAGGATGCTTGGATATTTGCAGAGCCTGAAGCTAGTTGGAAGAACCTAAAAAGCTATAGTAAAGAATTAAAAAGTGCCACTCAGGGAAGCTCAATTCCCAATGCCAAAACTCTTATTCTGTTTGATTTGAAATTAACATTGATTATTCATTCTATGTACAAAGTAAAAACACCCCAGATTCAGAATCTTTGTAGTATAAACTGAAGGTAGTATAGAGTGCTGAGAGTTGATGAAAATTACTCAAGCCAGGAATTTTGGAATTCTACAGTGCAATGCACATTATATATGTGTGTGTGTGTGTGTGTGTTTATATTGTTCTGAAACATAGTAGCTTATTTGTTAATTTGTAAAAGATTCTCAATTTAAATGCTTGGCAGAAACACTAACTTGTGTTTTTGTAAATACAAACTCATGGAAAATTTCTTGGAGGTATGAATTGAGTAAGACAGAAATTGCAAGAAGAAGGAAATGTGTGCTTTATTAGAATGTAGGAAATATATATAAATATATATAGGAAATATATATATATATATATATATATATATATATATATATATATATATATATACACATATGAGAAAAACCAAGATGGGGAATGTAAGAGCCAAGATTGTAGAAGTCTTTGATATGGAGAAGAAATATTAAAAGTGCTATAAAGCAAAGTGATGTGCTTCATACTTTTGAAAAAGTTTTTTCTTTATTTGTCACTACTTAAAAAACAATGTTTTTTACGTATATTTACAATGTAGTCTTATGACTCTGCTGCATATAATTGATTGTTTAATGACATGTTTCTAATCTACGTAAAAATATCAAGATCAAATTTTTAAAAATTCTGAGCGAAGTGGTAATTAAAATAACAACAGTAAGTCTGATTTGACAAATTTCTGTGAATTGTTTATCAGGTGTTGTGGATGGAATTGCATTCCTCCGAGTGATGTGTAAAAGTCTTATTCTGGTAACTTCATATGAACACTTACTTAAATCTAAAAATAGGGGTATTTTATATGTATTCAAATTAAAGTGAATCCTACTGGGTTAGGGGAGGCCATTACAATAGCTCAGATCAAACAGTAGAACACATCATCTCGTGATGACGGTGACCCTCAGGGCAGCAATTTCTCCATTTAATCATTTCACAGTGACAACTTTGTCATCCCCTTAAGTGATGATGGCTTTCCTAGAAAAAAAATGGCCCCGAGACCGTGATCAACCAGACCTCAGCTTGATCGGGAATACTACCTTGCCAGTTCTTCAAACTAGTCTGGCCTTCCAAACTATGCAAGCCCTCAACCCTTGCATTTTCCTCTTTCTACGTGACCTCTGATTTCCTGCTCTCTCCATGAAGACAGACCATGAAGCTTTATGTGTCCTTCTCAGTGTGGCCACGCTGATGAAAGCTCCATTTCCTGCCCCTCACCACTGCATCTCTACGATTGGCATATTGGGATGGGTGAATGAGGCTGATTTTTGGGACCCCCAGAGCCGAGCCTTTTGCCCTAAAATTTTGCTAACATTCTCATCATTCCTCTGTCTCTTAGAGACGCTTCACTTTCTTTAACGAGAGCATTTTAGGATCAGGCCAACATATGAATAATCTTTCTAGGCTCAGAAATGGTTATGTGTGTAGACTTAAAAGGGCTTTTACAAAGAATGAGCTAAGGTCCTTGCAAGTCTTTTTCCTCCAGTCTACTGAGCCTCAATTGAACACATCTTACTTCATAGATTTTCTGCATTCTTCTCCCATTGTCCCACAAAGCAGTGTAGTAGCATCAACCCAGATAAAAAGTGAAATGGGCACCAAGAGTGGGAGAAGTCAGGCATGGTGGTGTACACGTGTAATCACAGTACGGTGGCAGGCTGAAGCAGGCGAATCGCAAATTGGAGTCTTGCCTGGGCAAACTCAGAAACATGAAAGGAAGGAAAGAAAGAATTTACTTCAGAAAGTTAATGAACAGCTGTAGTTAAAATAAGATGCTGCTTTTTAAAAATCTTAATCACTTAGACTGCAATAGCTTTTTTATTTTAGAATTGGGAAACGCTGGTGAAATAAAGTGAGATCAGAAGCAAAGGACATTTTGTCTCTTTATATATTATAGTACATCTTTTCTTTTTAAATTGTTGTTAATAAGACACATAAAACTAAAATGAAAAATACCTTCAACTTATGTATCCTTTGAGGTTCTCAGGAGTAGGTTAGCCAGCTTATCACAGCCCTGCAGTATTTCCTTGGATTCAAATATGTCAGAGTTCAAATGTTCTAAAATATCCTATCTTTTTCCTTTGGAGATAAAGTGGCAGTTACATATATATATATATATATATATATCGCATTCAAATGCATCAACCAAAATCCAGACAGTGCCTTTAGGAGAGGTACAGTAAAGTATTGAAAAATGTTTAAGCCATACATGGAGGAATGCTACAAAATATAATATGTAATAAGTATCTGTTACATCCGAGGTTAATAGGAAATTGTACCCTGCACATGAAGGAAAAATGTAAAAAAGATTTTGAAAGACTTTCATTTCATTTAGTGATTCCCCCACTATTATTTGCATTCCTAGTCCTATTTCGTCTCTCTGTTCAATGAACAAGCTGTTCCAAGTCATCATCTTTAGATAAAATCGAATTTGTTTCAACGGCATGAGAATTTTAAATTTTTTCTATTACCTTAGATACTTAAAGATGCAACTTTCCCCCCAAACACAGGTGCTTTGTACTGCTTTTATTAGAATTTTGAGGTTATAGCTCCCTAATTCATATGACATTGACCATAATTGCAGGCTAAATTGTTGACATAAAGCTAAAATTTCTTAGAAAGATTAGTTGGAATTTAATTTAGTTCTTTTTACTCAGCTCTTTGACCCCTACTGGGAAATGTGTGTGCCTTTTAAAATGAGCATAAATTTATGAATCACCCATTTGACACTTAATCATGTAAATTAATGACACCTGATAAATATGCCTTTTGCAATCGCAATGATGACTAAACTGTGTGTTTTGTTAACTGAGCCATTTATAGCTCACTAATTTTGGATTGCAAAGAATAAAAGTTTATTTGTTCTATCAGTGTTTTCAATGTCATTCTCTGTGTCTGAGTTTAGAAAAATTCTGGCAATCCAAACACTTCTTTATGGAACACACTTTTTAAAAACCACTCTCTCAAATCATCTGTTACTTATTTAATTATAAATTATATTTTAAATACAATTTGTATTTTCCATGTGATATAAACACAGCTTGACAAGTCAGAACAGGAAGTCCTTCCACTACATCTAAACTCTGACTAGTTGAACATTACTACAACTGTCTGCTCCACAGCCCAGGTGTGCTAGCATAGTGCAGCAAGTTGGTGTAAAGATGGAAGGAATTACTTGGAGGTGGTTCATGTGAAATACATTTTATTCAAGCATTAAAAAGAAATGATAGAGTTAATTGTGATTTACTATCAAGGGAAGGTCTAGAAGAAGTCCCCAGAGGCTCAACAGTTCCTCTGGGGAAAACCTCAGGAAGGGACAATATTCAATAACAGCACCACTAGTCAAAATCTGGGAATGGTATGTACCTGCACACAGCACCACCCAGCAGATACGCGGTGGCTGGGTAGATGAGTTGCCCAGCAGCAGGCTACTGTAGGGCAGGGGCTTGTGTACATTAAATTACACAGTAGTGACATCATTAGCTGTCTTTCTTCCTTGTATGCTCAACAATTCAAGGAGCAGCAACGTGGCATATGGGCATGAAAGCAGCTCCTAAACATAACGCTAGTTTGCCCAGTTCCCAGTCTCCCTCAGACAAGGCTTACCTAAACATTTTGGTCTCGGTCTGCTTACAGTGTCACTCTGGCTTGACAAGAGTCTCGGGAACATGAAGGGAGTGTTTTAGCATCCTAGTGCTAGATGCCTTAGTTTTTCTTTTCCTCCTTACAGAAACACCTAATTAAAGCTGAAACACCACTATAGGTGGCTGTACGTTATTTGTGTATGCTCTTCTAGAAAAGCTGAATCCCCTCGGACGGAACTTCACGCAGTCAGCTTTCAGCGTCTGCTCGATTACCCATTAGCATGTAGGGCATCCCTTCCCAGCCATGGCTGGCTCTGGCTACTGGCAGCCTTTCCTCCCCACCGCGGTCGTTTTCCTGAGAGAGTTCCCCATCCCCAGGTGCAACTATAACCCGTACAGCTGCCCCGCCTCGTCTGTTCCTTAGGAATCTTGGCGTCAGCCTCTTTCCCCATGATCTTTTCCAGTATCCTTGCTTGGAGCCTCTATGTACTTCTCTATTTTTAAAATCTTAAAACGCCATTATTTTGGTTACAAACACGTATCACACCTCTACACTACTCACACTAATTTCTGTTTAAGATTGATATTTGTAGCATTTTTGCCAAACATTTACTTTTATCCACTGTTTTTGTCAGTGGGTCATTATAATTTTACCAATATTTTACCTTTAAGTAGACTTGTCCGATAGTAATCTCAATTTTTAGCAACATCATCAAATTCAGAGTTTTACGAATTTACTGCATACAATGCTGATGTCATATGGATCCTATAATATCTCTCTCTCTCTCTCTCTCTCTCTCTCTCTCTCTAGATAAATAGATAGTGAACTAGCTGAGGGGACTTTCATTTTTTGCTACATATTGACAGGGCTAAAATTGTTTCTTTTCGAATATCAACTGGAATTTCAGTGTCGTAGGACCATATTCTTATACGATCTTGTTTAAAACTTTTACTTTTCTCAGCAGATAACTTTCTGTCACACCCTTCAAAGGTCCCATTATTAAAGTTGGCACATTAATATGAAATTTATCTGTAAGAAATGATGACAACGTGATGGTTTTATACACTCATTTTCCTGTTCTTAGACAAACTCATTTTCATCTGCCCTTATCCTAACATACTCCTTCTCCAAGATCTTGATAGAACCATCACTTTCTCTCTTTCTTCTATTCGTCTACATGTCTATTAGCTCCTTCTTTCTGACTGTGAATGCAAATTTATGTCCTTTAAACAAAGAACGAGATCTGCTTTGAAATTCATGCCTCCCTGTTCTAATTGATGCTTCTATTACCTTTACAACAAGGTGACTGAAAAGTTTAGATGTACATAGTGCATCGTAATTCCTTTTGTATTCACTTTCACTCCCTTTATTTCTCTCCTTCTTTCACCTCTTCAGCCCCTTCCGGTTTGAGAAAGACCTGTCTCTCTACATCCAATTATCTATCTTTCAGTTTGCTCTGTATTTGTATTTTGGGTTTTTCACATAAGAGAAACCACGTAGCATTTAAGCTTATGTGTCTCATTTATTTCACTTAACACTATTGAACTTTATACTTTCCCAGGACTTTTTGGAGTATGACTTAGTTATTCTTCTTGCTTCCTGGAAAAAATGATATGTCAGTATAGATTTTTAAATTCCCTGAATTCAACGGTTTATGTGTCCGTTCCTTTGACAGAGTTTATGTTTCATGTCTCCTCGAGTTTCTCTTTGATTTGCAACAGCAGACTTGGTTTATTTTTATATTAACGACTGCTACTTTTTAATAAGTTTTTATGATTTTCTATCTCTGTTCACTGGCTTTGTACGGTTGCTTTCAGAGTTCTAAGTAAAATTCTTTTGTCTAAGTGTATCCTTTTACCTACTATTATCCATCATAGCTGGGTATGTAGATATCAGTCAAAACTATATCATCTTTTTATGTCTGTACCTTCTTTGAAGCTTCACTGTGAAAAAAAATCCTTCTACCCTCTGTGGTCTATGTGTGTTTGACAAAATGATGTAATTGTAATGTTAACCTTGGTGGCAACATCCTGAGACTCTGTCAATGACAGGAGAAGGAGGTGACTGCAAGGTGTGGCAGACAAGCATCCAGTCATCTCTTAGTCTTTTGTGTTGTGAGAAGAAAGCATGATGTTCTCTCTTTTGGAAATTGGTTTAGTTTCAGTTTCCTATACTCTATGGCAGAGAGGTTATATCTGTCAGATTAGTCTTATCTCAATCAGACCTAAAACACAGCTGGACCAAGTACTATAAATGTTAATATTCGATCTTAGTAGCTCCAGTTTGGAAAAGTCCTTTCCATTATAATAAATACTCTGTGTAGGAAGATTCGCATGTCAATTTAGTCTAGCCGATTGATCCAAGTCTCAGATTCTCAATTAGATCCCTGATTTTTTCTTGCTCCTTGCCAACATTTTAAATTCTTTCACATTGAAACTTATTCTTTGTACTAGTTGTCAGGTAGGTATCACTGGGTTGATGCCAAATATTGAGTAAAAATCCTACTTTCACATGCTGTTAGACAAGAAACTTAACTATTTTTGGATTTTTTTTTTCTGACTTAAGTAGCAGTTCGGCTAAGAAGCTTGTTGAAAAGCACGAATAAACAATTTGGGATAAAAGGAGGAAATACCAGCTTTCGTATGAAGCTTCAAAACTTGGTACAAGCACCAAGAAATATTTAATGAAATTATTGAATATTTGCATTGTAACAGGTGTAGTCACTGAGCATCTTGCAGATGCGCAGTTATATAAATGTGTTTTCTTGGTGACCCTTTAATGTTGTTGATTCTTAACAAGAAGGTATTAATAGTATTAATAAAAGAAGTTAATTACTGAAAATTTAATGCCAGAAAAACATTTTTGCGGAATAAAATTTGAAATGCTAATTCATATTAAACTTTATCTTCAATAAGATAAGAATCTCCACACATGCAACTTTAATTTAACATAATACTAAGAGCTAAGTCAGAGCAAGTATGCAAGAAAAATTTGCAGTACTCAAAACAGAAAATAATGAAGCGTAATTTCTTGTTTGCAGATGATATGGATATGATCTTGTATAACAAAATTATTTACTATTCCACCAGAAACTATGAAAATAATAAACAAATCAGTAAAGTGGCAGACTAAAGAAGCCTGCACATAGAAACCAAGGGTTTCTCAGTGATAGCAACAAACTATCAAAAAGGAAATAAATATAATCTCATTAAAAATGTTATGAAAAAGACCGAGAAACAAATTTATTCAACAACATAAAGATGTGTATACTAAAGATTATCAAACATTGATAAAAGAAATTAAAATAAAAATAAATAAAGCCAGTGTGTTCATTGATTTGAATTTGTATTTTCAAATGTCCATAGTATATGAAAGTATCAACACATTCAATATAATCCATACCAAAATACCAGTGGCATTTTTCCAAAAAAAAGAAAAGATTCTAAAATTTTTATGGAACAAAAAGAGACGTCAGGCAATAAATTCTTGAGCTAAGACAACGAAGATGGAATTTCAATTTGATCTCAAAATACACTAAAAATCCATAGTAATCAAAATAACATGAGAACAGAAACAGAAAAATGACTAATGGAACATAATAGGTTGGAAATAAACTGACCAAGTTAAATTCAATTAAACTTCAACAAAGTGGCTAAGAATACATAACAGAGAAATTACGTTCTCTTTAAAAACAAGTGTTAGGGAAATGGAATATCAATATGCAGAAGAATAATACCAGACATTTACCTTACCCCACATATAAAAAAATTAATTCAAAATTCATTTGTTTTAAACATTAGACTTAAAACTCTGCAAGTACTAAAATAAAACAGGAAAAGTCTTCTTAACATTGATCTTGTCAAAGATTTTGTTGATAGACTCCTGAAAGGTATATAAGAAAAACTAAACAAATGGAATTGGATCAAATTTAAAAAAAAATTTCTGCACAGGAAAGAAATAGTTGATATTATAAAAAGACATCTGTGTATTCGGAGAAAACATTTGTACATCATACAGCTGAAAAGAGGTTGCTATCCAAAGTATGTGAGTTACTCAAATGACTCAGTATCAATAAAATAAATAACCTGATTAAAGAGTGTGCGAATGGCTAGAATATCTACTTCTCAAAAAGAGGTATATAAAGGGCCAACAAATATATGAAAACAACTTTGACATCACTAATCATCAGGGAAATGAAAATATAAACCACATTGACAGGTCATTTCACACCTCTTAGAAGGGCTATATTAAAAAACAGCCCTTTGGAAAGTAAACTGGAAGTTGCTCGAAAATTTAAAAGTAGAACTACCATGTAATCCAGCTATTACACTTCTGGGAATATACCAAAAGGAAATATAATCAGTATGTGAAATAATTATCTGCGCCCCAATGTCCATGGCAGCATTATTAACAATATCCTGGATATAGAATCTTCCACCAGAGGATGAATGGATAAAGAAAATGAATACATGGAGAATAGACCATGCAACCTTGTGAAAGAAGAGAACCTTGTTATTTCTGATAACATGAAGGATCTTTGCAAAGTAAACTAGGCACCAAAAGATAAAAATTCCATGATTTCACTTCCTTTCGAATCTAAAAATGTTGAATTCGGAGAACTACAATTTAGAAAGGCAGTTACCAGAGGCTAGGAGCAGGAGATGATGAGAAATATTGGTCTGAGATACAAAGTTTCAACCACACAGGAAGTAGAAAAATGAATACACGCATAACATGGGTACGTATGTACCCATGAGCAGTATAAAAAGAAAAATTAGGAAAAAACAAATGGTACATAATGAAATCTGTGCTACAAAATAATTTTTAAAAGAATGAAAAAATTTACCCATCCATGAATTTATCACACATCACACTTCAATAAATATCAAATTTGGTATTGTTCTGCAAACAAACCACAGCGGGACCTTGGCATTGCCTCTTGTTTGAAAATAAAGCAACCACGAGAAAATCGAACTTTGGAAAACTATGTGTGCCAAAGTAGAATTCTCATGCAGTTTCACAGAAAAATGTCTGCATCTGAAGCCTGAAATTAAAGGTCTTGTTCTTTCTCAAGTCTTCCACTAGAGTATTTTTAATGTCTTGGGTATATCTTTAAAATATCTTCCTTATAATTTCATCTGACATCTTTTAGTGTAGTCATAACGATATAGCCATCCCTGAGACTTAATGAATATATATGCTCATTATCTAACCAAAAGATCATAACCCTGCTTTCAAACAATTATAGTCTCTCATATTAATCTTCCTTTTGGATGCTATTCAGTTTCAAGGCTCTCCAAGCCATTTGAAGTAACTTATGAGCACAAGATATATTTCTTAAGGAACGAGGTATATATGTTTACTGGTCTAGAAAAATCCCACCTAAAATAAATGGATTAAGTGATTTCTTGCCTTTTATGTCAGAAGAGACATTTTCTCTACCTAAGAAAAAAACTATAGGCCATAAAATTTGATTATATATGTTAGTCTTAGATTTTTTAATAAAAAGTCATATTGGAATTACATGACTAAAATTGGTAAAAACCTAATTGATCAACAACAAAACATTTTCAAAAATATTTTGTTCCCTTGAACCCTTTGTCTATGGGCAAAGGGGGAGGGGAATGGAAATCCAGAGGAATAATGGTACTTAAAAATAAGAACCTAATAACCCAAATTTAAATCAGTTACACATAACACTGGGTACTTTAGTAACTTTATATAGTTATGACTTACTGTTGTATGTAGGTGGTTGTTTACATTGCTCAATGTCATAAGCAAAAGGTACAATTAATTGTGGTCTGTAAACTTGCGCAATTGCCTGTAAGCTTGTGTAATTTTGTATAAATTTTAATAAAAATCTAAAAAAAATTGCATTTAATGACAAAGAAATAACTATGTTTTCAAAGCTAGTTTACCATCTTTAAAAACGCATTATTTACCTATTTGATAGTAATGAAATCTTTGAAGTTCCTGGATGTATTTTTAAACAGACCTAAAAGAAATTTAAAAGTTTATCTGAAATAATTATTATGATGCATGAGAGGAATAGCTGTTTTTGTTTAAACCCTTAGCTTATTGCAATTAAAAGGAGTGAAATGTATACATATTTTGGAAGTCAAGTTTTAAGTAAGTCAATTGATTTTTGTTTCTCTAAAATCCCAAAGGTACAAATGTACATTATGCAACTTATAATTGTCATTTTGAACAATGGAGTAATTTGTGGATTTTCAGAGTGCAACAAGAAAGGGAAAAAAGGTAATAATGAGTAAAATTGGCTAACTTTTAAAAAACTCAACATAATACACGTAATTTTGCCAAGCCAAATTTTTAAATATAAATATATCATAACCAAAATCATTAAGGAGTAGCAAAAATTCAGAAGAAAATTTATGCAATGCTACTCAGTAGATGCAGGGAAATTTTAAGGCAATAGTTGACGAGTTTTTATCCTTGATATATGCTGTCACCCTTCCATAGCCTAACAACACACAGGTTTGTTCCATAATTCCCTGGACTCCCCATCCTATTATGGAGCTACTATTATGTTCTTAATCATTAAATCACTTCTCGTAAGTGGTGTGTAGTATTTATGAATGACTTTACATTGTGTAATAATTGTTCATTAACCTACACATTAATATTATGAAAGACTTTTTCTTTTCTTCATTTAGTAGATCATTTTATTTCTAACACCAATTCCCAGTTATCCCAATTCCTCTATTGCCAATAATTTTTTACTTTCTCAGTGAAAACTGCCAACTACTATGTAACCACTGACAAGTCACTTGAACTCTGTACCTCAGTTTTCTCATCCCTAAAATAAATACAAAAACATTAATATCATGCCTCTTTAGATTTTTTTGAGGATGTAAAATATTTTGTGTAAAATACTTCAACCATTGAAGTAAATGTTCAGTTAGTACTTACTGTATTTTGTCTTGTTTAGCCAGAGATTTTGCTAAGAATATCAACTTTATCATCTCATTTAATCAATTCACTAATCGGTGAGCTAGATATCTTTCCATAGAATTATTGAGATAATGCAATTAATTACTTAGTAAAAGTGCCTGGAACAGTATCAGACACATAATAGGAAGTTAGGAACTCACTAGCTGCTCCCTTCAATTCCAACATACAGAGTCCACACACTCATGTAAGTAAGACTAATAACAGCAATATATTAATTCTCAGACTTTGATTATTTATTCACCCAAAAAGCACCATGAATTGGCTCCTTTCCTAGTAACCATATTCATTTGTGGGTATTTCTTTATGCTACTGACTGAAGTTTATCACCATTAATATTTGAATTATATATTTGTGGATTTTTCCAAGTTCAAACACTAATATTTTGTGGATACATTGGACTCACAATTTTTCGAAGAAATATGACTCTACTATAATTACTTGAAGCATGTTTAATTTAAAAATACCCTGAGCAAGGCATATGATTTATCCATTCATGTCAATTCATTTAGATGTATTAATTTTCAATATAGATGTATGATAGTTGTTAATATTGGAGTATTATGCCGTATTAGTAAACACAAGCCTCTATTTACAGTGGCTAAAACGGATACTAAGTGAACAGATGTTAATGTGTTTAATATTATAACAGCTTTATTAAGTTAAGATTCAGATACCATAATATTTACTCTTTTAAAGCATACAATTAAGAGTGTTTGGGATACTCACAAAGTTGTTCAACATCACTACAATCAATTTCAAAATATTTGTGTCATCATAAAAAGGTATCCTTTATTCAGTAGGAGTCCCTCCTTATTTTTTCCCATCCTCCCTAGCTTCAGGTTAATATTAATATATTTTCTAACAATGTTAATTTATTTTCTATATCTATGTATTTTTACAGCAGATAGTACATATAAATGGAATCATGCATTATTGGTCTTTAATGACTGGTTTTTAATTTAGCATAGTGTTTTTCAGATTCTTTTCCTATGCATATTTATTTTTATTCATACATGCTTTCTGTACATAATGATTACGTGCATCATGGAAATCTGGTAAATGTACATAACGTATTTAACTTTTTACACCCCTTTTTCCTCCCCTACCTTTTCCTCCTTCCATCTCTTGTAAGATATTCACTCATGTGAATATTTGTAACATGCATCAGTGTTAATTTCTTTTAATCGTTAAATTATAGTCCATTGTATGCACATCCCATATTTTATTTTTCCATTTGTCAGTTAATATATTTGGGGGGGTTTACCCACTGCGATGCTGCTATGAATAATACTGCTATGAATGTTTTGTGTTCCCATATTCATATAGATATCTTATTTTCATATCTCTTGAAGCGTTAGCAATATGTTAACTCACACTATAAGCTTTTGAAAAATTGGCAAACTACTTTCAACTTAGTTTCACCATTATGCATTCTCATAAGAAGCATTTAATACCTCAGTTTTCCCATATCTTCACTAACATATGTTATTATCTTTTTAATATAGTTATGCTAGTGATGGGAACATAGCATTTCCTAATAATTTTGGTTTACATTTCCCCGATATCCAATGATATTAAAAAGTTTTCATGTTCTATTTGACCATTTACACATTTTATTTGGAAAAATGTCTATTAGAATTTGTAATTGGAAAAGCTGTCATTTTGTTATTGAATTGTAAATGATCCTTAACATTTCAAATGCAAGTGAATTCCTTTAGGTAGCTCTCAGAACTCTCTGTTCTAATGGATTTTCTGTTTGGATAACGTCAGCGTGTGGAATGCTGGGTAAAGGTTGGTTTGTCCACCTTTCTCAACTTCTCTCTGCCTCCTTGAAATAGCCACCCTACAAGAAAGCTGCACTGAGAGTCGTGGGGCCTAGTTTTTCTCTGATATTCACACCATGAGTATGACACAGATGGGAAAAGACACCTCTGTCTTCTAACTTGAAATCATCATGAATATGTCTTCTGCAATCTAGAGTTTCAGTAAAGGAGAAATTCTGAGCATGTTACCTTCCAAGTGAGAATCCCTGTGTTTTGAGTGGAACAGAGAGGGGAGTGAATTTAGTCTTCTCAGCGACGCAGTTCCGGATTAAAGATTCCATCAGTCTGATCTACGCGAGGCTGGTGAGTGAGGCAGCAGACTGTGGCTCAAGCGCTGCACTTTGCTGTTCTCATTGAAGTTTAATAAATTTTCTTGAATAAGTGGTATTTTTTCAGTAGCTAAAAACCCTCCATTCTACTTCCAGAGAGTTTTCATTGATGGCTTGTTTGTTTTTGTTTTATAATTTTCACTTTTTATGGTTGTTTCACTGGAAAATGAATCATACATCTTCTCACACTGCCATTTCAGGGACATAAGGGGAGAAATGAAATTTCTGGGAAAAAAAATCATAAGTTTAACTTTTAATAGATGTTCAATTTATAAGTCAGAAATATGAGGCAATTTATAATCCTATTAAAACCGGAAGGTAGTATTTTTGTGTTTCTGTTTGCTTGTTTTGCTCTTTTAGCTTTTGGTCATTATCTGTATATTGAAAATAGATGAATTTCTGAGTCTTGGGCAAGGTAAACTACAGAAAAATCACCCAAAGATAAAAAATAAAGATCATGCTAGGTTAATATTTTTGCTTGTTTGTTTGTTCAGTGCTGGAATGGATAGGGCAACTTGGAGTGAAGTTTGGGAGTGAATTCTAAGCATAGAACACATAATTAATATTTGGCTAGAAGGACAGAGGGATGGATAAAAGCCAGGAAATACTGTGCCATTTAAATTCTAAACACTTTGATGGTTTTGAATTGGTGTAACTGTATATGGCTTCTATGCTTACACAAATAATGTGAAATTCCTGTGATTTTGTAACCTTGGTATTTGCATATCTCTGACTTTAGGTGATTTTTTTTCACTAGCAATAAGGAAAGTAAGATATAAGCCTTATTCATATGACAGATTATATAATAAAGTACTACCATATTGTTAAAAAAACTGAACTTTGTCCTAAATATTGAATTGCTATTGTAATATTTATTTGGCTTCCATAAAAAAAAAACCTCTCCCTAGATTCCATAGATGTGATCTACAATCATGTCATTTTATAAAACTAAAGATAGCAAATAAGGCCAAGCCTCAGTTTGTAAAACCGCTTGTCTTGGACTTTTGTTGTTGTTCTTGTTGTTGTTTTATTTCTGGCTTTTTTGTTTGTTTGTTTGTTTGTTTTTGGTTCTGGAGATTGAACTCAGGGTCTTGTGCTTGCAAAGCAAGCACTCTAACCACTGAGCTAAATCCCCAGCTTCTTGTTGTTGTTTTAGTGTGTGTATGTTAGTTGGTTTTCCCATTGCTGAGACAAAATACCTTGTATGCACAACACACAGAAGTTTATTAGGTTCACGGTTTCACTGGGATAGTCGTTAATTGGCTCTAAGGCAGAAAGGCTTGACAGAGGAAAAGAGCTCAACTTTTCCAGCCAGGAAGCAGAGATAGTGGAAGAGTTTTGGACAAGAATAAGCCTTTCCAGGTCACAATCTCAATGACCTACCACGTCCATCCAGGCCCCACATCCTAATAACACATTCATCTATAAACATATCAATGGATCCATCCACTGACGACTATACTGCCATCATTCTATCACCTTCTAAACACCCTACTTCTGAACACATGAGACTTTCAGGGAACATTTGAGATTTAAACCCTAATGATGTGTTTTTTCTCAAGCACATTTTTGCATTTTGCTTGTATGCTATTTGAGGAGATGCATGAAATTTTGATTGGAAACACTAATTTAAGCAGTTTTCAAAAGAAAATAGCATGGAAGTATGTTTTATCAATCAGAAACTAAACATCTATTGACCTATTCTGGAATAACCTGTTCATATTTTTCAGAAGTTGCATATTGAATACTTAATGTTCTGCTTTCAAATGTACTATGTGACTCAATGCCTCATATCTTGTGGTTGGGTAAACACAAATTGGAGAACAACCGGACAAAGGCATTCAGAAAAATGACTGATCTGAACATTGATAGAAAAAGAAAGATCAACAAACTTACTGATAAAATGTTTTATTATGAGATAAAATTCATCTACACATATCTTGCTAAAAAGCTCTATGCCCTTAGACAAATTCTTAATCAATCTGGACTTCATTCAACCCAACCATCTCATTTTGCTATATCAAAATGTATGTACTGCTCAGAAATATTCTATTTTTGTGGACATTTTCACAGATCATCATTATGAATACTTACTAGATCCATGCAGATATTTGGAGAAGTAAAAATGCTTGTAAATCATCTTTCTTCCACTTCCCATTTAAAAAACAAAGGAGCTGCACACAGCAAACGATGCAACAAGAGCTTCAAGTTGGTCCTTTTTAGTAGTTCGACATTCAATTCCTTCCTGCTTAAATTCTTTCCAACTAGCTGCCTTTCTGAATAAATGGTTATGCACTTAATGAAGCACTGATAAAACATATTATTACCAAATTATTAACTTAGCCAATACTGAGGAACTATATATGGATTAATGTCTAAGCAAATGAAGGTTAATAGTGATAAATATGTATTCCTGAAGGTTATTTTTAAAAAAATCTTCATAGATATGGCATGAAGAAGACATTATTTATTAAAAGTCATTGAGAAGAAGACCTAAGGGCATTAACTGATAATGAAATCAATGGAAATTCACAGTGGAGTGCAGTAGCCATAATTAATCTTAGATTTTATTCATGCTCTACGAGAATAGCACTTAAAACAAGAGACGCGCTGGTCACATTTTGCCTTTAATTAGTGAGAGTGATCTGGATTATTGTGAGCAATGTAGGATCCTAATGGCAATAACCAAGCATAGCAAAACTGTGTTTCATAAGGAATGATTGAAGGAAATTAGATCGTTTGACTAACACCCTGAAAGAAAAGAAAGGTAGAAGATCACAGTGCCTTTTGTGAAGTCACGTGGAAAAGTAATGGATTCAAACTTTGTTTTCATAACTATCCAGTTGGAGAATCCATTGACTATCAAATTATGTAAAAAACAAAATTAGAGATTCTGAAATGCCTAGTCAGCACCAGAAAATGTCATTCTGTGATTTCTTACTGGATTTGGAAAATGAAATCTTAAGTTTAAAAATGTGATAAGCTGTAATTATAAAAGAATAGCACCAATTAGAGGTGAAAATGTATTTTTTTAATAATCAGCAGCTCCAAATACATAGACTCCTAAAAAATAAATTATTTTTATAGCAGTTTGGGATTCATAGCAAAATTGAGCAGAAGGTAGACCGTACAGAGAAGTCAGGTACTCTCCTTCCTTACATATGCACAGCCACCTCCACTACAGTGTTCAGCTCCAGAGTGGTACGTTTGTTACAGTCTGAATGTGCACCGTGCATCGTTTCACCGGAAATCCATAGTTCTCACAGTGCCGTGTATTATTCAGGTATTGATAGATGTGTAATGGTCTGTATCCATTATGCAATATCATACAGAACAGTTTCAGTGCCACAAAAATCCTCTATAATGTACCTGTTCATCCATTCCTCCTTCCCTAGTAATCAAAAATACTTTTGCTGTCACCATACTCATGCCTTTTCCAGAATGTCCAATAATTGAATACCTACAGTGTGCAGCCCCATGAAGTGTTTTCCGTGGCTCTTCATGGCTTGGATTGCTCATTTTCTGTTAGCATTGAATAATCCATTTTTCAGGATACCATGTTTAATTATTTAATCGTCTACTGATGCATATCATGGTTGCTTCCAGTTTTTGATAATTGCCAAAGAATCTGCTGCATATATTCATAGGCAGAATTTTCTGTAGATGCATATTTTAGATGCATTTGGGTAAATACCAAGGAGCATGATTGCTAGATTTTATAGTCAGAGATTTTGTTTCATGAGACTCTGCCAAACTGTCTTCCAAAGTGACTCTATCATTTTACTTTCCATCACTAAATGAGAATTGATTTTAGTCTACATTCTATTGGACAGACAGTGAAATAAATGGGAAATAATTTACATGCTAGCATGTATTTTAATAATAATCTTAAGAATTTATATCATATTTAAAAAATAAATAGTGTAAATTTGAAGTGTAAATAATATAAATAATGTCATACCTTGTACAAAGACTCTTGGAAAGGCTACAGGACAAGTAGCTTTAGAAATATGTAGATTTGATATGCATAATTGCAACATTTAGATTTTTACTATTTGTGCAACTTGAAAATCAGGAGGCAGGCCCATGTGTAATTAAAGAAATAGGCTGCTTTAGCCATTCAGTAGTTGCTGAGCATTTGGGTTGTTTCTAAGACTTGGCTATTACAAATCATGTTGCTATGAACATGGTTGTGCATGCATCGCTGTGGTACAATGTTTTCAATTCTGCTGGGAAGATACCAAGCAATGGAACAGCTGGATCAAATGGAACCTGTAGTTGTAGTTTTTTGAGGAGTCTCCATACTGATTTCCACAACGACTGGACCAGCCTACATTCCCACCAACAGTGGAGGAGGGTTCCTTTAACCCCACAGCCCCGCCAGCATATTTGTTATCAATTGATTTCTTGATAATAGCTGTTCTTTCTGGAGTGAGATGGAATCTTAGCATTGTTTTGATTTGCATCTCTCAAATGACCAGTGACGCTGAACACTTTTTCATATATATATTTACAATTTTTATTTCTTCATAAAGAAGATGTGGTTTTTTTACACAATGGAATACTACTCTGTAATAAAAAGGATAAACTAGAGACATTTGTAGGTAAATGGATGCGCCTTGAGAACATACTCTTAAGAGAAATAAATCAGATACTCATGAGTACACATTGAATTGTTTCTCTGATATGAGAAACAGTAAGTGTAAATAAGGACAAAGAGGTATAATAGATATCATGTAAAAGAAAGATAATATTCAAAAGAGAGAAGAACTAGAAAGGGAGAAGGAGGAAAAGAAGGAAGGTAAAAAAGGAAAGAAAGAAGAAAGGGAAAAATGGAAAAATGTAAATAAACCTGCTGTAAATAGGAAAGGATGGGGGAACTGAAGGGAGGGGTGAGGAAGAAGGGAGAAACCAAGATACATCACGTACAGGTACAAAATAACCATGATAAATGTGATCATTATGTATACAACGTACCAATGCATGTTCTTGATAAAAAAATTTAAAAAAAAGAAAGAAGCTATTAATTTGATTTTGTATTTTGTTTTATATTATAGATATAAACAAAAGGTAATTAACCTGTTTAAAAGAAGGACTTAAAAAGTAAGAACTTCTAAATCAGACACATTTAAATAACACATTGTTTCTCTGGTGTGAGAAATTGAAAGTGTAAATAAGGACTAAAATGTATTACATGGGGAAAAGGAATAAATTGTTCAAATGGGAAGGAGAACAGGGGACGGGGAGGAGGAAAGAATGGAGGGGCAAGGGAAAAAAGAGAATAGAAGGAAAAAATGGAAAAACAACTTTTGTAAATAAGAAGGTGAAGAGGAGTTGAAGGGAGGGGAGGGGAATTGGAAAAAAAGAATCAGCAAAATATATCATATACAGGTACAAACTCTCTATGATGAATGTTATCATTATGTATCTCTAAAATGTACTACTAAAATAAAAGTTTTAAAAAAGCAAGAACTGTCATTCCTGCCCAAATAATTTGTTCCACCTCCCATAATCTTGGGATGTAGATATAAAAGATAATTTCTCCCTAATTAATGACTAAGAATACTTATGTTTCTTGTCTGTAATCAAATATCTAATAATAAATATTTAAAGGCAATCTTAGTTTCTCTAGGCATGTATAACAAAACCAGTTGCTTATCTAATTAAATTTAATAATCAGTGTCATTTCCCCAACTTCCTTCCTTTAATGACATAATTTAAGTAACTGAACTTATACGTTTAACTGAAGCATATAGATTTTTATAACCTTGTTGATATTTAGAGACAAGTTACATTGATCTATTTTAGCACTCTGGTAGGAAATCCCTAGAATGAAGTTTGATGCTAGTGATGTTGCAGATTAAATGAGCGCCCATGTCAAACTCCAGTGGGATGCAAGGAGAGCCACTCCATAAGAAAGATGGATAAGGGTATCATACAAGTAAGCAAAGATTGGCAAGATTGCTTTGTTCATAACATTAATTCTTTTGAAAATGGAGTGCAGGAAACCCTCATGACAGCAATACAGTTTGCATTATTTGATAAAGGGACTCTTTTTTTACATTCATTTATTTTTATATTACCTTTTATTTTGTGAAAAAATAAAATAAAATTTCATAAAAAATAATAAGACAGTAACAATAGTTAACACACTGTGTATCATAATCTTAAAATAATTACTCAAAGTACAAGAAATGGTCAAAAAGATCATTTTAAGAAGAAACAGATACAGGTAATAGCACAAACTATCCAATGAACTAATAGAATCTAGTCTTACAAATGAAAAAATTAGCATATATATTAAAATATTTTTGAAACAATGGAGTTTGTAATTTGCAGAACCATCTGAATCTCTCCCCACATCCTGTTTATCTATCTTCCATTTTTCTCCTCATTTGCATATATAAACTTTGAGTTTCTTAAATAAGAAAAACTTTGTGATAGTTAAGTGTATGTGTCTGACTTACTTCACTTAAAATTATATTTGCAAGTTGCATCCATTCGCCTATGAATACCTCAAATTTTCTTTATGGAAGAGTCATACTCAACTGTGTAGGAACCCCACATTTTCCTTATCCATTATTTTGTTGATGGATAATGTGCCTTTTCTAAGACCTGGCTATTGTAAATTGTGCTGCTATAAACATGGCTATGCAAGAATCCCTCTAACACGACCACTTAAACTCTTTTAGGAAGGCACACAGAGGGAGGTTACCTGGGTCAAGTGGAATTTCGACTTTCATTTTTCTGAGAAATCTCCACACTTATTTCCCTAGTGCTTGTCCTAGTTTACATTTCCATTAATAATGTAGAAGAGTTCCTTTTTCACCACATCCTCGCCAACATTTGTTATGATTAGATTTTTTGGTGATACCTATTCTATCTGGGGTAGGAGGGTGTTTCGAATAGTTTTAATTCACATTCCTCTAATGGCCAATGATGTTGAACATTTTTTCGTGTATTAATTGGACATGTGTACTTCTGAGAAGTGTCAGTTCCTTTCATTTGCTCATTTTTTGATTAGATCTTTTTGGGGAGGAGTCTGAGGTTTTGAGATTTTTGTGTATTCTAGATGTTTATCCTGTGCTTGAGGATAGAAGGCAATTTTATTTTTCCCATTCTGTAGGTTGTCTGGTTGCCTCTTCACTCTGTTGGCTATTTCCTTTGCTGCACGGAAGCTTTTTAATTTGTTATGATCCCATTTGTTATTCTTGGTACTATTTCTTATGCCCCTGGGGCTCTGTACAAAGGTCCTTACCTATGCCTACATCTTCTAGAGTTTTATCTATTTTACTTCCAGCAGTTCAAGCATTTCTGTTTTAACATTTATATCTTTGACCTATTTTGATTATAGCTGAATACTTGGTCAGATGTATGGATCTAGATTGAATCTTCAGTCTGTGGATATCAAATTTTCCAAGCCGTATTTCTTAAAGAGGCTCTCTTTCCTCCAGTGTATGTTTGTGGACTCTTTGACATCAAATGGCTGTCTCTGCTTTGGGTCATTTCTGCTTCCTTTATTCTCTTTCATTGATCCACATACCTGTTTTTGTGCCGGTACCCCAGTGTTGTAATCACCATAGCTTTATAGTATAACTTCAAGTCTGGGATTGTGATGTCACCTGCTTTGCTTTTGTTACTCAGGATTGCCTTTGTATTCTGGGTCTCTTCTGGTTCCATAAGGATTTTAGGATTGTTTTCTCTAGATTTATTAGAAATGCTATTGATACTTTGATTGGGATTGCTTTAAATCTGTATAGTAGTTTTAGAATCATTGACGTTTTTATTTTGTTGGTTCTGCCTACCTAGGAGCAGGGAATATCTTTGTATTTTCTGATGTCTTCCTTGATTTCCTTTTTCAGAGTGAATTAATTTTCACTTCAGCGATCTTTTACTTCTTTGGTCGTGTTAATTTCTAACTATTTAATTTTTTGAAGTTTTTGAAGTTATTAGTCCTAACTTCTATTTCAGGAGTTTGTTTTTGGTGTATAGAATTGGTATTGATTTCTGTGTGTGTGTGTGTGTGTGTGTGTGTGTGTGTGTGTGTATTTTCACATCCTGCTACACTGCTGAATTTGGTTATTAATTCTAGGAGTCTTTTGGTTGAATTTTTTGGATCTTGTAAGTAAAAGATCATGTCATCTGCAAATAATGATACTTTTACTATGTCCTTTCTGATATGTATCCTTTTTATTTCTTTTTCTTGCCTGCTTGCTCTGGCTAATGTTTCAAGGACTATGTTGAAAAAGCGTGGTGCTGGGAATTTCTTAGCTGGTAGGGTTTTTATTAATGCTTCTGTTTGATTGCCTGTTACTTTTTCAAGATTCTTAAATCATCTTGGCTAAATTCTGGTAATTTGTATGTATTTGGGGATCTCTCCATTTCTTCCAAGTCCCCCAATTTTTAACATTTGTGTTTGAGACTTAGTTGCTAATAATTGTTTCTAGATTTTGGTGGTGTCTGCTATAATTTTACTTCTAATTGCATTGATTTGTGTCTTTTCTTCTTTTGGTAAAAATGGGTAAGGGTTTGTCTATTTTGTTTATTCTTTCAAAGAACCAATTCTTCAATTCATTGATTATTTGTGTGTGTGTGTGTGTGTTTAGTGCATTTCATTGATTTCTGCTTTGAATTTTATAATTTTCTTCCTTATAAAAGCTCTGGATTTGAATTGTCCTTGTTTTTCTAGGACCTTGGGAAGCATTATTAGGTTATTTACTTGGGCTCATTCTGTTTTTCTGATTGGGCATTCACGCTGATAAACTTCTCTCGTAGAGCTTCTTTCACCGTGTTCCATAAGTTTTAGTGAGTTGTGCTGTCTTTAAAGTTTAATTATAGCATCTGTTTTCTTTCTTCCTTCATTTTACCTGTGACCCACTGATTATTCAGGGATGTACAATTTAATTTCTGTACATTTGTATCATTTCTGTTTAGTTTGTCTTCAATCATGTCACTATTTTGGTTGTCAGTTCTTGTGCCATGTGCTGTAGGGAACCCAGATGCAGAGCTGTCAGGGATTTAGTGGCTTGACTGCTTTCCTCTTGCCTTCCATGCGGATTGCCTGGGCCTGGGAAGGCATGGGGGCGTGGCTCCTCTGTCCTCCTGCCTTCCCTGTGGGTTGCCCAGGGATGGGGCTGGCTACATCATGTGTGTAGACTTTTTTGCCACAACCTTCCCTGCATTCTTTCTGGAGTAAGCTGAAATCTAAGTGTTATTTTGATTTGCATTTCTCTAATGGCCAAAGGTGCTGAATTTTTTTTAATATGCTTCCTAATTTTTTTTTAAAAATATATATTTATTTCAGTTCCCCATTTTTTAAAGTTGGGACATTACTTATGCTAGTACTAAAGGTCATACTCCTTTGAAAAATATAAAATAGTCACACTAATATTACTAAATACTAATTAATAATACATTTTTTGTTGTTGTTGTTGTTGTTGTTTTTTGTGGTGCCAAGGATCGAACTCAGGCCCTTGTGCTTGCAAGGCAAGCACTCTAATCACTGAGCTAAATCCCCAGCCCCTTAATAATACATTTAGATGTGACATATTAAATATTAATAAATAATAATACAGTATATAATTGTATGTTAGTTGAAAATAATCTGATATTTTTATTGAATATGTATAAAATTGTTTTTTATTGAATATTTTATTGTTACTAGATATTATTGGTTTATGTGGGGTTGGGGATTTAGCTCAGTGGTAGAGCACTTGCCTAGCGAGTACAAGGCCCTGAGTTGGATCCCCAGCACCTCCTAAAACATTGTTCACTTTTGAAATAAATATTAGTAATTGAATGATTACAGAAATTGAGTAATATATAATTTTAACATGTGGTATACTGTATAAATTAAGAATGTGTATTTTGTAATTAATTATCTTTCTTTTTAATCTAAGAATTTAAAATTTTTATGGATATAAAATTTACAAAATAGCAAAGCCACATCTATAAGAATAATAATGTCAGATTTAAACTCACTACAACTTAAGAAAACTGAAATCATATACTCTCATTCATAGTTTAAAAACACGAATAATCATATAATCATAATCCCAGAATCCTATAGAAATTTAAAAAAAATTAAAATTCTATGTTTATTATAGCTACTGTAATTGAGAGCAAAGGTACAAAGCTGCTGTTAATCTTTTTTCCTAAATTTTTAGTGGTCTAATTCTTTGAACATCAATGAGTTACATATTGTCCTGAAACATAGCTTTTACAAACATAGTAATTTAGTGACATGCAACATTGTTTCTTGGTTAGATGCAGTGTACATGTAGCCTTGCAATTTGTCAAATGTATTTTATATTTCCATTCTAAAAGAATATATTTATTTCAAAAAATATTCTAGAGTACTCTGAGATTTGCAATAATGTAGGATAGATTTTTACCAGATTTCTCTTTTTTTTGAAACATAATTTGTGTAGCAAAATGAAACCTCAAAAAGTGGTATTACTTTCAACTATAGTTTAAAGACTGGCTTTATCTTTCTATAATAACAATTATAAATGTTGGGCCAAAGTAAGTGAGTATTAACATGTATGCACAGATGACAGTAGTTAGATGAATTGGAGAATAATTAAACTAGGCAAAAATTAGAGGAATTGTTCATCTTTGAAAGAAAGGATCTCCACTAAGATTCAGTTGACACACTTTTGACCTGGGACATACATAACATTACTTGATATGGTAATCATAACTCATCCAAAATGCTTGAAGCAAGAGTGTTTCAGACTATGACTTTTTTGTTGAAAAAAATGTATATATATAATGAAATAACTCATGGATGGGATTCAAATCTAAACACAAAAGTCACCTTTTTTTATGTATATACCTTTACACATAGTGTACATGTAATTTTTTTCAATATTTAATAATTTTGTGCATGAAACATAATATGCATATAGCAAATGGATACTACTAATCCCATTAAATTTATATATTATTTTCAAATAATTCATTAGATTTAAGATAATTTGTTTTATAAAATTACAACATTAGTTTACAAGAAAGTATTTGTAAATTACAATAAAATGGTCATTGAATTGTGCTTGTAAATAAAAGTGCTAATATAAAATATTTGTAAACCACAATATAGGATAAAAATTATTAACAGTAAAAACCGCTGAAGGACAGCAAAATATGAACAATGGTTATGTATATTTTAAACAATACTACATAGGTATTAAAAATATATAAAAACCTACACTTATCCAGTGGTTTTTAACACTATAATTAATATTGGAGAGTATCGAATATTCTCTCCTATTGTAATTTCTAATAACAGCATACTTTTCACTTTAAACTGTGTGCTACAGTTTGAATATGACCCCTAAAAATATGGATTTCTAAATAGTCATAACATTAAGTAACAACTGTAAAAATAAACATTACTAAGACAGATAAAAGAAATGATAAAATAAAATAATGCATTGCCTTTATTAAGTAAAGTAATTAGATAATGTTCAAAGTATATGGCTATTTTAAAATTTTTAATATAATTAATTAATTTTGAACACTTGTTTCAATGTACATTTCTATGAAGAACTATCTGCTTCAATATACTAAAAACTTGTTTTTCTGTTTTCTCCTCCTTTTTCTCTTTCTCTTCTCTATTTTGTAAACACACACACATACACACACACACACACACACACACACACACACATACTAGATCCCTCTTTTCCTATATTCTGTATTTGCAAATTTACTTAGCACTAAACTTATTTGTCATCCCAAATCAATACTTGAGTTACATTTGCAATCATTCAAGGCTGAAACTTGGGGTCAGTCTGTGTGCATTTCCAGCCGGGATTGGACAGAAAAGCACTCTGATTCAGTTTTCATACTGTAAAACATTTTCTCCTTCAATTTACATAGTGCCAAAATTTTGGCCTTTTCATGACTTCCGTTGATAACTTTGCTGTTTAAAATGCCCCCTGCACAGAGTGCTGAAGTGTAGTCTTGAAGTTAAGGACACTTAACACACCTCGAGAAATACTGAGGTCGCATAGAGAAAATATGTTAAATAAGCTTCATTCGTGCATAAGTTACAGTGTTACCAGCTCTGAGTTAAATCTTAATGCCTCGACAATATGCATTTAATAATATGTGGTGAAAGACCAAAACAAAGTTATCTAACTCAAAAAACATTGCTTATCGATTGATTGGTGAAAATACTGTGACCAAAGAGTCATGGGAACCTAACCCTGTATTTTCACTAGATGTAATGATTCAATGTATACTCGAATGTATGTGTATAGTTAATCTACAGTCTGTCTTTTAAATACTTTTTATACTTTCCTTCCTTTATAATTTATAGTTTATGCTTTGAGGCAGAGTAAAACTCGTTTCCATGTTTTCTTTTTACTTTGTATACACAAAACCTCTCCTTGTCCCCTGAAATTAAAATGTGCGCCCATATTTTCTTATAGTGGAATTTTTTTATTCAACTCATTAATACATCTGGATTTTGTTTGTAGTGTAAAATGCACAGCACCATTGTTTGAGAAACCTGTTCTCTATTTAAAATGTTTCCTTTTGTTTCACATACCAAAGGCAAATGAAACTAATACCCAAGTCCTGTCACATATTGAAGATATGTTTCCGTTAATTAAATAATAAGCTATGATTGGTATAAATATGACTTCCAATCTCTCTTTTGCCCAAAAGGTTAAACCAGGATTTCGCTTTAACATTCAAGCAACCAGATAAAATATTTTAGTTTTAGTTTATTCTTTTGCGTGGAGATATTTGCTTGTTTTGCTCAGGTTTTTGTATTTATGATTCCATGGTATGGCAAATTCTGAACACATTCTTTGCATTTTAATGAACGGACTTAGTCCACGACAGCTGAGTTCAGGTTGTAGGCCCAGATAGTCCTTGGAATGTGGCACCAGTCTGCCTCAGACATCAAAGTGCTCCTGGTAGGAATTGATGTTGGTGGCATTCCTAGCATCTGGCTCAGAGCACGGGTCAGCGCACTCCTACTCATCTGCTTGGTGCCATGGATCGGCACATCTAAATTCTGAGTTTATTGTTTAAAATTAAAAAAAAAAAATCCACCCTAATCCATTTAATTCTTCTAACTGCATGCTCTCCTAGTCTTCTCTTGGAACACCAAAGACAAAATGAAAAATTACTTGAGAGAAGCCTTTGAGATATGCTATTTTCAAACCCCAAAGAAACAAGGTATATGTCAATTTGCACTTGACATTCAATATAAAAAGTTCTGTGCACTAAGAAACTGGTCTTCGGAGAAGATCAGGATCGATGCTTTGCAGGCGATGAGCTTGTCTGCAGAACATAGTATTGCCAATATCTATCCAGAAATTTTCTGAAACATAATTTATTTTTCCTTCTGTAAATTTTAGGCTTGTGGCTATGAAAAAGGATTCTTTCAGTGTTCATTTCATTAAAGAGAAAATAAAAAATAAACATGCTTTGATTCACATTTCTATATTATATTGGACAACAAATACTACTCGGATCTCAAATCTCTATGATTACACACAACGAAATTCTGATAAGTAATTTTATTATCTCTAACAGAAAAAAAAAATCACCAATTTATTAGACCAGAGTATCAATTATAGATATTCTATCACGATAGCTAACACTGTCAGTAAGAAATTGTCAGCTATGTCTGAAGACTCTCAAATCAGCAGCCATGACTTGAATAAGAAATATATTTGAATTTTGTTTTACTTTTTCATACTGGACTTGCCTCCATGTACATCTTGCTGACTCTATTGCTACCAAACATTACTTTCTCAGCGTCCTCCCACACTTTACAAAACCTCAGCCAATGTCCTAGGCCGTCAGTTCTAAAATCTTCTTTATATTTACCCATCGTAATAGTGGCCCACTGTACCTGATGTCTTAGTCATTTTTGTGCTGCTGTGAGTGATGAAGTGTGAGTGACGAAAGTTGTGAATGATGCTTCAGCGATTCATGGACAATACCATTTTTCTCTTCTCTTTTGTTTCGCATGTGTTTAGGATTCTTTCCTGTTGGCCTTTTTCTTTTTTTATTTTCCTTTTTTCTTTCCTCTTTTCTCTCCTTTTATTCCCCATTCTCCCCCATCTCTCTCTCTTTCTTTCTTTCTCTTGATTTAAAATATCTTATTAAAATCATAATTGAAGCATAATGAGTATGAATACTAAACTTTCTGCCCTGGCCTCTGTCTTGCCTGCTTGTTGAGCTGTAAACAATACTGAGTCACACTGCGAGAACGAACACTGCTAGTCTAAGTACCGCTAGCGCACAAAGCCAGAAGAACCTTCTATGGCTATCTCAAGCATCACCATCTCCCCATTCTCATCCAACCCAAAAACCTCTGATAGACAATAGAAATCCTACTCTTTCACCAAAATATAACTTTTATTATGTTATTGAAATACAATTATATTTGGGAGTGACTTCAGTTGTTCTAAATGTTTTATCTGACTTGAAATCTACACTCTTGAAACTTTTATTCACTGATGCATTATTCATGTTTTCTGGAAGGAAATAAAAAGAAAAATAATCTCAAATCATTTTGTCCATCAGATATTTCCATGTAGCTCTAATTTAATATGCTTTAAGAAACATACTACTGATTATATGATACTGTTTACCTTCCTTGGCAGTCTTCACTGGAGTTGGTGATAAACATTTGAGAAGGAATTGAAGTACAAGGGTACATTGTTACTCTATTAATTGGTTCTGGAAGGTACAACAAATATCAAAATGATGACTAACAATTTCTTTTGGCTGGAAGTGTCACTAGTCATGAGGCAATTAACACCAAATTTCTAGCTTTTCTCTTGAGTACTTGAACAAAACTGTTGCATTAAAATGCCCCACGCACCAAATTCCAAGAGTTTCAAAGCAGGTAATGACAAAGATATAGATGATATAGTTAACAGTGAAAATCCCAGTTCCCCACTCAGCCAGGCCCTCTTTCTAGAAGAGGCCAGAGCTCTGATTCTTAATGAAAGGATGAAATGTATCCTATTCTGTTCAGATAAATTGTAGCTATGAAATGAAAGAGTCAAAAGAAAGAACATATACCAAAATCTTTCCACCATCCTACTTAACCTGATAATGCATTAGAAAAAAATAAAACAATATCTTTAAGCAGGAAAGACATTTAAAAGTCATTTAATGTATGCTTTGAAAGGACTGTTAGTAATATAGTTTTGAAACATATCAGTAGTTCAGTGGCCCAAAACAATTGGCCCCATATGATCACATTTTTAAAAATAAATCCATCAGAATGTCCAGCGTTTATTGCTCTGTTAAGAAAAAAATAAATTTATATGTTTATCGATTTTCTTCACAAGTTCAGATTCATTTATTTCTTCTATATTTTTTCAGATTCAGCTTTTAATCAAGATGAAACCACCCCAACACTTAACTTCATGTCTTTATAGGTTAAGTAAATCATTAAAAAATGTAGCTAAGAGAAATGTGCTATACACTGCTATATATTGGAAGTAGATGGTAAGCAAGACCCAAAGATCGCCTGTTAAGACATGTCACATACACAGTCAGTAACATACACCTGAGATTCTGTTTCGAATTAGAGCAAGAGTTAGAAATGTACATATTTGTAGCTAAAAATCTTCCTGCTTTCCCCAAATGCTTTCCAAACTGTGTTCTGGAGACATTTACTCCTTGACACTATAGTGTGAGTCTACCTTAAGACACTGAGAATTCGTGAAGAAAATAAAAGAAAATACAAAACAACCAGAAAAAAAAGAGTTAATCTTTCTAACACAATATTCACTAAATTATTTACTATGGATTCCATTCTCACAGAAAGTACGACAACATCTTGCAGAATTAATTTTCTAGAAAATGTATTTCAAGTCTTTGTATATACGGAGTCCTCCGAGTTTCAGTAATACCAACGCTCTCGTAAATGGTCACATAATTTACCTTAAAATCACGATCGTAAGATTCAGAGTAAATGTGACTATGACAAAACTTTAGGATTACTAGCATTTTAAAAAGATGATCCTTGCCCTCTCCCAAATTTTCCTCTGAACATTCTGAGAACTTGACATTTCATCTGTAGAGAAAAACGGTAAGGTCGCTCTTCTTGAAGGTTTCTCTAGTGAAAGCTGGAAGGGCAAAACCTGCTGGCTGTCGCAGCTCCGTTTTATTTTTGCAACTATTTCCTGAATTTTTCTTTCCGTGCAGCCCATGAATAGTCGAAAGAAAGATAAAATAGAAAATCTCTCTATACTGATTAAAAAGTCAAAAGCACGAGTATGGGTGGCTTCATCTGTATGATGTCTCTGTATTTTCCTGCTCTCTCTGTCCGGTTCAGACACAACATGAACTAATCTCGGAGTTGTCAGGGCAAATCTCTTGCGGTCATCACCTTGCTTGTAAAACTTGGAGGTTTAAAGACAACACTGTCAAGTGATTATGAAATAATGCATTCAGCTGCTCTCACCCTGCCAGGCTCGGGAGCATGATGGTTGGAGAGGAATAAAAAGTGGAGGCCGGAGCTGCCAACAATGCCTGCCGTGAGCAGGAGGCCTTTTCTGGATCGCTAACAACAGGGACTGTACGCAGGCATGTGGGGGTTTTATGGCCACACTTCTTTCTCTGGCTTTTATAAAAATATGTTTTACAAGTGAATCAAAGCTTCAAAATGGTAAAGAAGAAAGAGGAGGAGCTGGCGTGAAATATTGCAGCAGTATTCAAAGAAAAATAAAGAAAAACAAATGAGAGACTGATGCCTTTTACTTATAAGCAAAGTGGGGGGGTGGGATCAATGTTATTGGGCAACTATACCTGCTGACAATAATTAGGCCAGGCTGCTGAGAAAATGAAACACTGTGTTTTGAAATTTTATATTTCTTAATTTTTCATGGAACTGGTCACCGAACATGAGCCTCCATTCGGCTCGCGCTGGCACGTGCCTGGGTTTTAAATGGGAATACTGCACCTCTGCACTCAAGGAAACTGCTGGGCTCTGCTTCTGTCCCTCAGCCATTTGGGAGTAAGCGCTTACTGACATGAAAATGATGTGGCCACCTGTGGCACATGAGGCTGGACAGGGAGTAAGAGGGCGCTCAGGTACAATGGCGAATTGTTTCATTTCCCCAAATACAAAAAAAAAAAAAAAAGAGGAAATAAAGAAAAAAGAACATAAATGAAAACAGAGAGCATGAAATGGAACAAAATAAACCCCAAATATGTATAGAGTATGGTGGTAGAACTTAGCTTCAAACCAAGTAGAGAATCAAGGGCAGACATTTCTTATTTCCCTACATGAAGACAATAGTTTTGTTGTTGTTGTTGTTGTTTTTGTTTTTTTAAGACCTCTCCAAACCCCAAACACATTACATAATAGCAATTGCCTGTACAACTCTCTGAATTTGCAATGTTTTTTCCCCTTATGTATTTATCCCTTTCTTCATTTCAAAGTAGCACCCAGAACTGAATATGGCATTCGAGGAATATTCTTGTGTGGTTTTCCTCATGATTGGTTCATAAATAACTTTATCTTTCCTTACTCTGTATGTATTTCTAAGTAACATTAATTCTACCTCCCACCACCATGTGGTCTCGTAAACTCTGGATTTTCACTGCAGCCATTTTTAATGAATCTAAACTTTCTGGAGGAGGGAGAATGCACTTTACTCGTGTTTATTCAGTCTCTTCCTTTGTGCCTAGCACAATTTAGGCTCTCAGTTTGTATTGGTGAAATCACAAATTCTGTTCCATTAAAAAAAAAAAATGTGTCTTACTGGCAAGTACAGAATAGAAGTCAAAGTGTTTTCGTAGACTCATGTCAGACTTTGTCCAGTCCCAGCTCACATTCTTTCAGGCTACCCTTAGAAATTTTTGTATTTCCTCCCCTTGGAGCTCCTTTGGTCCTAGGAAAGAAGATTAGGACACAAATAGATAGTGCAGGTGCCCTCAAAGAAGGAGTAGCTGGAGTTTGTGGGAGAACACCTCGACTTCCTTTGTCCTTCACATACTCTTTGGACCTATTTTCTACACAGTCTTTTACTCTCTTCAGGAATTCATCCCTGCTGCCCACAGCATACCCTGTTCAGTAAAGCATACATTACTGGTTGATATCATTGTTATTTTATTTTTTACTTTTTGTTGTAGTTTCTATTAATATTCATAAGTTTTACCAAAAAATACCACCTGTAGGAGATACCTAGATGCAGAGATCTATTATAAGAAAACAACAACAAAACAAAACAAAACAAGATTAAGCAAGATTCAGGAGCTGGCTAAAAAGCCAGGCATCAGAGTGTGGCAGCCTAGAAAGGAACACTGTGAGCAGACCAGAACCGCCCAGGTCCAGGCCGGGTGCAATCCTCCCTCTCCGGGAAACCTCGACCCTGCTTTTAGGGTCCTATTTTTATGGACTGTAAGGGACAGTGACTTCTACGGAAAGCCAATGCGTTAGAAGCTTTAATTGCACATGCAAAATCCCCTTACTGAAACACCCATCATAGTATTTGATAATTAGTTTTTAAATAACCAGGGACTTCAGAACACACATCTCCAGTGACACAATGATGTTGACCTTGTAGCACATTTTTCCCTGCTGCATTTATTACCATAAATTAACTTTTGGTCATAAACAAATATCTTCATTTAACTGATACTATCACCCGCTGTTTCCAAATTTCCTTCTCCACATGTCCAGACACCGGTGTGATTTCCACTTGCTGAACTGGTGCCCTGCGTGTCACAAATGCCCACGTTGATAGGCATTTTGGTGCATGCAGTGTTCTGCTTTCCTTGTGATTGTACCGTTTCCACTCTACATTTTCCGAGGTCTGGAGAGCTGATTTTCCGAGATAGTTTGAGAAGTGTTAGAAATGATGTACGTCTTTTCAGACTCAAGTTTGATGAGCCATTTAGCGACTGTCCAAGTTTCTTTTGTGTGTGTGTTGGTGGTTATGGGACTTAAGTGAGCCTCCCCACAAGTTATGAGGAGTTTAGCGTACCTTTCTCCTGGCTGAACTACACTGAACGTGTGTTGAGGAGAGGAACGGATACCTGTGTGTGCACTAAGATACTGTGATTTTGGATTGTTCAGGTAACCTTGCCTGACCCAAACTAACCGGTATGTCTTTGGATTTTCTGATCAGTCTAGAACTGAATACAGCACTTATTACAGACAACTTCAAAAGCTGCTTCTATAGGGTATCTGTGAAAATGAAGGGAATGTTTCATTCAATTTTGCTTTATTATCCCAGCATGAAATAACATCTTAAATATTATAGAGTTCATACTTTGTAGCTAAAATCAATGAATTGGGGCAAATTTTCTCCAACTTCTCTGGGAGTGTTATCTAGCCTCTATAAAGTCAATATTTTGTTCTAATTTTTTTTATTGTGAAAATGTGCTTAGAGTTTTCTAAAGACTTGTGCATTTTAAGTGAATCATACTAAAAAAATCAGACTAAAAAATCTGACCATTATCAGACTAAAAAGTCATGACAACATTTTATCATAACTTACCCACAATCCATTAAATTTTTTTTAAAATGAGAAGAAAAATTTAGTTAATGCAACTAAGAAATGTAACGTTTCATAGCATGAGCTATATTCTTCCTTTGCCTTCCTAAGTAGCATAATCACATAATGATTTCACTTTCTCCAGAGAAGCATCTTGACATCTTTATTATATTTGTCCTTTTCTAGCACAGGATCCGTTTAGGCCAGTGATGTCTCGATTTAATATTTTAGTTGAACATATCCACTTAAACTTTGTATTGACCTTTTCAAATGAGGGTATCTCAGCTGGTTTCAAACCTGTGAGTATATCTGAGTTGACTTTTTTTGTCCATTCTCCTGTGTTTTGAATAAGATTTAAAGGTAGAGAATGCTTGAATAGAAAGAAATTTCATTCTTAGATATTTAGCTTAAGTTCAGTTTTGTTACAAGTGCACTTCTGTGGTTTCAACAAAAATATTACTTAAAATAGCAAAAAGGATGTTTGCATTAGGCAGGTGTCTTGTTGTGACAAAATACCCAACACTCATAACTTGAAAGAAAAAAGTTTGTTTTAATCTCACAGTTTGACAGATTTCAGTCCATGGTCAGCTGGTTCCAAGGCAGGAACATTATGGCAGAAGACCAGGGTGGGCCAAAGCTGCCCACTTCCAGGTGGACAGGAAGCAAAGGGCAGGGGGAGTACCCAGAAAGGAAGTGGCCAAGACCAGATATAGTCCCCAAGGCTGCACACCTGTGACCCAACCACAGATGCTCAGAGGGGGCCTTTACTAATCTACTAGGCATGTTTTAATCCAGTCCAGTAGACATGCAAGATCGACCACCACAACAGTCAATCAATGCATGATTATGGACCATTTCTCTGTAAAGCAACCTTATAATACTGCCTGTTCAAAATCTATTACAAGTTGGATTGGGTTTCCCACTCCCCAAAATGTAATTCTCCATACTTCAGAATGTGACCTTTATGAAAATAGGGTCATTGCAGATTTAATGAGTTATTACAAGGTAATACAGGAGTAGGGTTCAATATTCATTCATTCCTTATGACTGGTGACCTTATAAGAAGCTTGCTGTGTGAGGACAGAGACACACAAGGAGGATGTCATGTGATGATGGAGGAATTGGAATTGTGCACCTGAATGCCCGGGAGTACCACAGATCACCAGCAAACCGCCAGAAGGAAGGAAGGGCAAGGACTATTCCATGTCAGGTTTCACTAGCCATTGTGAGCCTATAGAACTGTGAGACAGTAAGTGTCTGAGGATTTAAAACACTCAGTTTGTGGCACTTTGGTTTAGCAGTGCCAGGAAACTAACTCTCTACTTCACCATCTAAAGCACTTACAATGGGAGACAACCAGACATGAGAAAAAATTAAAGTGAGGATGCAGCAGCTGCCTGGTAAACAACAGAACTCGTGGATGAGGGTGTTGCCACCTACTAAGGAACAGAAAGGTTTGGACTCAGAGACGTCTGAGGAAAGCAGTAAGCCGTGGAGATAGGGCTGGGTGGCAGAAAGTCGAGTTCTTAAGCCTAAGGGGTCGGTATGTCTCTGATATGTACAAGCTTTCTGTGTTTGCTCCCTTCCTATACTTGAACCTCAAAAAAATATTCACAGTCTACACTTCAAAGCAAAAATAATATTCATTGAACAATTAAACATCCCAGTGAAGACCTGGAAACACAAGTTCCTTTATATTTTATGATGGATTCCTTCCTTCCTTGCTTCCTTCTTTCCTCATTTTCTTTCTTTCTCTCTTCTCTCTGTTTTTTTGGGGTTTTTTTGTTTTGTTTTGTTTTGTTTTCCTTTCAGTACTGGGGATTAAACTCTAGGCCTTTGCACTACACAGTGTGGTTTTTTGTTTTTTTTTTGAGGCAGGATCTCACTAAGTCACTAAGTTGTCCATGTTGGGTTTGAACTTTTTATCTTTCCACTTCAGGCTCCCAGAAGTGATTCAAGTATGTGTGGGCCTCCAGGCCCAGCCTCTCTCATTATCATTATCCCTCCCTCTCTCCTTACTTCCTTCCTTTCTCCCCCTTTCTTTCTTTCTTTCTTTCTTTCTTTCTTTCTTTCTTTCTTTCTTTCTTTCTTTTTCTTTCTTCTTTCCTTCTTTCCTTCCTTCTTTCTTTTCTTCTTTCTTTTCTTCTTTCTTTCTTTTTTAAAAAATTGCCAACCCTTATATTTTAAACAGTGTCTAAACTAAAAAACCTGGTCTTTCATATTTCGTGTGTTTCCACTATTCTTAATCAGCTTGATACACTGATTTTCATTAAAGATGTTAATTGGAACTTGAACAGCCTTAAGAATAATAAGAAACAGGGAAGAAAAGGAGGTCAGATTTGGATAAAATACAAATATTAAAAAGAAGACCAGTCTAGCTATGAACAGCTTACTCTAAACGAATCTATTATTAAAGGAAACTGCTTAATAGTCAAACTCATTAAAATAAGTTCAACAATTATTCTTCTTCCTCTTTAAGTTACTTTTATGAATCAATACAAACCACACTTGATCCGTTTCATCAGAGCGTGTTTGATTTGTAAATAGGCAAAGGACTAAAAACAACAAAAACATCCTATTAAAAGTCAGACTCATTGGCAAAATGCCCTTTGAGCTCTTTCAACAGATTTTAGAATCTCGAACAAGAATCTGAATTTATGGTAGTTTTATCTTTCATCACTATTGTCAGGTGACCTTCATTTCTATGCTCAGAATTCAGTTCACTCTCAGGTTCCAAACTCTAAATCAGCCCTTGAACTTGGTCACGAAAGGACATTTGACACAGAGTGTTATGGGGAGGCTAAAATATGTCTCTTTTATTGAAATGTTTACTCAGCCATGATATGCAAGGCTTCTTCTTCCAATTACTCACATGTTAATTTCAACTTTGTTTTTCTAGCCTCCTTCTCCCCGCCCTTGAATGACAGGTATATTAGTGAAGTTTGTCAGGATAGTTGCCGGCCCCCCAGAGAAAACCCAGGAAGGGCTGACCTCATGCTCGCAGCATGTGCCGGCCAGCTCAGACTGCTCTATCAGTCAGCGCCTGGGAAGGCCAGGCAGGGTCCCAGCTGCCTTCCCGAGTGAGCTAGATGATAAAGTTTATCCCGTCAGGAATGAGAGTATTGGGCAGAGTCCAGTTGCATAGCTTATGTTGAGAGTGAACTTTTCGACATTTCAAATCTGCCGTATCAAATTAAGTAGAATAAAGCCGGCTGTTTGCCCGATTATTTATAACATCACAGGAAACTCGGAATGACTTATTAAAGAATGGAAATATTTCTCTTTCCTTAGAAATGAGCTCGCCTCTGCCAAGATACACAGCAACGGGCTGGGTATGGGAATGGTGCAGAAGACTTCCTGGTTCCAAGGTTGTTAAAACATACCTGGGCTCGCTTAAAGTCCCAAAGCCAGTCTGAGGATGAACAAGCCCTACACAGCTTGGGGTGCCGCAGTGAGCTGCTCCGGTAGCCCTGTTATAAACCCATAAAAACCAAAAGCAAAGGGAGCAGTGGATTCTGCTGAGAATGTTGCTGACCATAAGCTTCGGTCTAAGGTGTTTATCACCTTAATAAGCCCCAAGGAATGCAGCTCAAAGGGTGACTTTCAAAGTGGTTTTAGCTTTCTTTGCTTATTTACTAACCGTGTTGAGACAAGAAATCACTGATGAAAGGTAGTAATGGATTTTGGAAGTATAAGTGCTGTATGCATGAGAATTTCTTGAGTGTAACTTTACTTTTTCATTATTGACAATATGTGTTCCACGTGAATAATTTCAGAATGTGGAAATATGTGAAGCTTTTAGTTATCCAGAGTTTTATCACCCACAGACCTCAATAATTAGCATTTTTCTGGATTTCCTGCTCGTCTTTGGTCCATGAAAAATTATGTTCACATTCCCAAAAATATTAGAAATATTACACTCTTCATTAATGGGCATTTTGAATTATATACATATGTATTTACATGTGTCTATTTTATAGTTTTAATTATATTTGAAAAGCTAATATTTAATGGCAGCATAATATTTAATCAGGTATTTCGTGACATATAGAATATCTTTTTTGTATTAGCAATTTAGGTTGTTTATATTTATTAACATTTGCTATGAAAAATGAAACAATAAATATTCTTGTATAGAAATTGCCCTTTTCTTTGAATACTGATTCAGGATAAATATAAAAAGTGAAGGTATTGTAATTGGGTCAAAGAAAATCAATGCCTTTAGGATTTCTAATATGTATCCACTCAACTGCTGTCTATAAAGTTTTCAAATTAACAGTTTCCTGGGGCACATGTGACAACCCTGAATAGTGATTTTTTAAAAGGTTTGAACCAAGACCATGTTCTCCTTGAACTACCTAAATACATTTAATTTTTTTTCTTCTTGTTTGTTTGTTTTTGGTTTTGGTTTTGTTTTTGTTTTTGGTGCTGGGGATCGAACTCAGGGCCCTGCACTTGCTAGGCAAGCACTCTAACCACTAAGCTAAATTCCCAGCCCCCTAAATACATTTTAAAACATCTTTATTCAATACATACCTCAGTGAAGATGGTGAGACAGAGTTTTGTCATTTTTTTGTTTTGTGCTGGTATAACTGTGCAACATACAAATATGCATATTTTCATACCTACTATCCATTCATATTTTTCATCCCCAAAATGTCTTTTAATAGTTACTACACTCCCTCTCCTTTCTGATGATGAAATGATGTAAAAGTCTTTAAATTTAAATATATGTCTTCTAAATGACATGTTAAAATATATTGTAGATATTCATAGTATTTGCTTATACAGACAGCACACAAAGTCTTATGAAAAGCAGAATCCTGCGTCGATGGCCGAATCGAATATTCTTCACATTCCCTGTGTGGTTGTTCAGATGCACGCCTGCTCTAGGCGAGGATAGAAACTCCCAGCACTGCGGAACGGCAGCCGAAGTGTGATCCAGGAAAATGAATGAATCCATCAATCAACCAATAAATATGCTTGTTCCTTCGCGAGCATAAAACACAAGGTAGTGAAGAAGATTTTCCAAAGAAATGAGTTAAACACCAAAGGATTGAAGACTGAGAGAAAGCAGGGATGAGGGAGGGGCCACTGTGCCCACCACTCCTTTCAGATAGCACTTTTTGACAATTGTAACCTTTCCAGTCTTTCTTCAGCTGTTGCAATGGCAAGAGATTGGAGGGCAGAAAAAAGTATCTACCAGACGGATTCAGAGTCATTTCAAGCATTTGCTGTTTTCCTTTTTAGCCGTATGCCCTCTAGGGCAGAAAGAAGGTGTGTATTATCAGTTCACTGATAGGTTTCAGTATTATTTTGGGGACAGTAGAGTAAAATAGTTCAGAAAAATCAACTCTTTAGCAAGTACTATTTTATGTACACTTTTGATGTTCAAATTACGTTTCTCCTTAAAAAATAATAGAACATAGATGTCATAGAGAGGTTGTGTTTAAAGTTTCTTAAGAATTATGCTATAAAATAAAAGATTTTTAAATTACTCTTCTAAGTTTATTAATTCTATTATTTTGTTTTTAATAGAAAATTGCTTCGGGAAGGAGAATTCACTTCTTCGGTTGCTAAAACTAAGAAGAATATTCTCTTTCATTATATACAGATCTGCACAGAATGAACATAAAATATACACAAAACTGTATACATATTTAAGATAGGAATATCGTTTAAATACATATATATTCATAATTATTCATTGATAAGTTGCATTTTTATAGTAAAATTAAATACGTTTTGTTTTACAATATCTCCATTAAAGATTTACACATATGATTCTTTTAATTTTCCAAGCATAGGCTTAGAAAACAATGTTGTGTTGTTTAATATTTTTCCACATTTTACACTAGGAGCCTGCTTGCTTGGAAAACATTATGAAACAGAGTTTTTGTAGAGTTAATATAAAGGTTCTGCCCATTTATATTTTTGAGAAGAAAATCCACTATTATCTGAACAGCTTTTAAAACGTGTCTCCCATTTTTTAAATCATATGTCCACAGAAGGCAAGATATTCTTCATCTGTCTCAAACTAGACTGTACATAAGAGCAGACAGTCCTGAAGACATGGAAACATAAATGTCTTTATTAAAACATACATTCTGCAGTTTGCAGAAATGCCACTCTACAAATCAATTCCCATTAAGTTATTTTTTGTTTTAGAAAATAGAATTATTTTTGGAAATGAATTGTTTACTAAACACTTAATACTTAATTTTTAATTTTTAATACAATTGTATTGACAGACTAGAGAATCATTTTATTTTCTTTGGCATAGTTCTTGTTATCTTAGAAAAAGGAAAACTGGGTGAGCGAGATATATATATGTGTGTGTGTATATGTGTGTGTGTGTGTGTGTGTGTTTTCTTCCTCAAAATGAAGCCTGAAAATAAGTTGTGTCAGACCTACTTGAAAAGCTTGTTAATCTACAAATACCAAGATCTTCCTCTGATCCACCACATCAGCATCTAGGAGACAGAGGCCATCTCTGTGTGTTACCTTGGGGAGAGTTCAGGTTCCATACAATGTGAGTGCTACTTATTAGATGGCTTCTTTTGACACCTCTTCACTCCTAGTTCCTGGCAGATAAATATCACGACCGCTGAATCCTCCTCCCCCAATTAGTGCAAACACAAACTGTGTGGCTTGATCACCTGGTCCTCATACCCACTTATGTGTGTCTCCTTTATAGGGTTGTCGAATTTCATATAAACCATATATTTTTAATGTAGGTATGTTCCATGCTGTGTTTAGGATATATATGTGTTGAAGTACATAGTCATCATTACTTACATAAATATAGCCCGGGACATAGTTATACTAAAAAGTATCCATTATATACCTGCAATCCAAATGTACCTAGATGACCTATTTTTTGTTTGTACTTCCTTTTGCTACATATGCCAGGTCTACCTCTTACTGTGTTGTCTATCATTATTTCCAGATGATAGTTTATTCGGAATAAGTTGTTGCATCTTGGGGAAGCAATATTAAGTGAAATAAATCAGACACACAAACAAGTATCACATGGTTTCTCTTATATGAGAAACCCAAAATATAAATAATGAGCAAAATAAAAGATACATAATAGGAAATAGGGAGATCTTTTTCAAATGGAGGGAAGGCAGAAGAAGATAACGGAAAGGTAATTAAAAAAAAAAAAAGAATTGAAATAGAAATAGAAATTTGCAAATGAGAAAGTGACCAGGAAATGGAAGGAACAGGGAGGGATGGGAGGGATTGGGGACGGAAAAAGAATTAAAATGTGACATCTACATGTACCTACTCCCCCAAATAAGTGTAATCATTATATACTGTAAACAGGTATTAATAAACAAAAATTCAGCGAGACAATGTGGGTATGTCTTTCCTAGAGGATTTACTAATTTTACGGGGTTAGGTAGAATAGGGGGGAAATGGCAGAACCCAGAAATTCTCTTAAAGAATCAGTTAAACTTTTATCCATGTTTTCATATCCTTAGTAGAAAATCTTTGTAAACATCCCTCAGACTTTCTTCGGAAAAGGATCTTCATGGACATCATACGGCTCTGCTTCCCATCACTGTTTCCTTCGTTTCTGTGGAAATTTCCCCCTTTTTAAACTCATGAACACCTCGCAAACAAGTTCATGGCCAGAGTAACTGGCTGTAGAGAATGTTCAGGTTCATCTCGGCAGAGACCTCTGTTCTGTTATGTTGAAATTCAACTCTGATTTCGGCTGCCTTTACATGTGTGGTTGTAAGAATGTAAACATTCCTAGTTTCTGCCTCCTTATTTCGTCTGTCTCTTCAGAAGGTCCCAGCGATCTCCACACATACTGATACATTTACTGGTCTTTTACTCTGTTTTACAAATTTCCCCAGGGGCAATGTCCTCTATACTATATATATATATACATACACACACACACACACACACACATGCACACACACACACATGCGCACACACATAAATTCTTTGTTGGTTCTACTTTCTGATTGTACTTGTTGCAGGAAAAAACAAACTTTCGAAATGTCTTTTTCAATGAGGACTTATTCTGGTTTTAAGAGAATTGTCATATTTGGAGCTACACACGAGCAACTTGTAAACAGTGTCTTTCTTTTTTATTTTCTGTAATTAGAGTGTCATTCTTATTTTCTAATGGATGGCATTTTCCTTGTATTATTGTCACAGCTGATTTCCACTTAGACAATTGCCAAGGCCGTGTTTTGGCAGGTGATGTTTGACCTCATTTTGTGTCCAAATGAGGAGCAAGTTTCTGAAAGAGTGGCATTCCACCAAAGAGGGACAGTCCTTAAGTTCCAAAGAGTAAGTATTTCCTTTCCCAAGCAAACTAGCAGCTTACAGCAGAATTTAAATCAAGGAAATACCTTACTTGCAAACCTAAAATAACCCGAGTGGAGGATAAGTTTCTGATACGGGAATCGTTTCCATTTTTTTTTTTCAGACAATTAAATAACTCCCTCCAAGAAATTCCCTGTGTTATTTGCAGATTTTCTTTTAACTGGTAGTTTCAATTAATGCAACAGCAAAATTAAGTTCTCTCAATCAAAGTGCTTAAATGAAACTAAATGGGAGCATTTATATTTGTCATTACCATATAAAATGATTAAAAGAACTATGTTATTTTTTCCAAAACAAAGTTTCTTTTTTTATTATCTACTTTCTAGACCATTCCTGGGTGCTGTCGTTATCCACATCAACCTGATTACTGTTTTAGATCTAGAAGAACAGTATTTTCACCAAGCATGATCATTAACTGGAGTATGTCAATTTGAGTAAGAAATGCTCAACTAAATTGGATAGACATAGTTCTAGGTATGGCCAAAGGGATTTAATGAAAACAGAAGACCCACCCTGGGTGTGAGTGGAATCAACCAGTACATTTATTGCCTGAATGGAATAAAAGAGAAACGGGAAAGAAAGACTCCATTCTGTTTGTTCCGAGGAGCTCCAATCTTCACCTTTATTTTGAATGTCATCTCCCGGTTTCCCGGCTTCCTTGCCAGACCCTTCGGCCTCCTGATAAGGGTTCCCACAAGACACCGCACTGAACTCTGTCCCTTCCCCTTCGCCTGGATTCTTCAGATCTCCAGTTTGCAGGCTGTCTTTCCAGACTCTTCCACACCTGACTCTAAACCTACCTTGTCAATCCTGATATATTTATATATCCTGCATTAAATCTGTTTCTCTAGTGAACATTGACTGATACAATAATCTTACACTTCTCTGCCACTATGTTCTTCTCATCTTAAAAAATAAAATTACAAAAACTGTAAAGGGACTTTGAAAGGAAAAACAAACACCATTCTTAGTAGTACAAAAAAAACCCTGTTTTTATTTACATAGATTACTTCTGAATCCTTTTTGTGAATAGTTATGTATTGTTTATCATATTTTACAATAAAATTTAGTGTATGCTTTACTCAATGAACATTTTTACCTCATCTGATTGTTTTAAAGATTATACAGAATATAAATGCAAGTGTATTTATAATGCTTAACAAATAGCTGCATAACTCCATCTTTGAGTCTGACCTTCACTTTACAAAGCTTTCTATGTGTTTAGATGCTTTCTGTAGCATCTAAGCAAGTTGGTGTCATAGAGTTCACAAAAACCTTGTCATTGTAGGCTTCTTCCTTTTCTTATGCTCTGTCTGATTATAGTTAATGATGTAATGAATGTTAGAATATTTTCTGCCACTTGTTTTCTTGGAGGACTGTGATTCTTCTATCAGAGTATATGAACACGGAACTACCGAAGATTAATCTAACTCTCCACTGCGCAAAAATGATGAGGAGATATCTGTATGTATTACGTTATCAAAAATGTTTAGTATCAAACTAAAAACAGATATTTAAGGCTGGGGATTTAGCTCAGTGGTTAGAGTGTTTGCCTGGAAAGCACAAGGCCCTGAGTTTGATCCTCGGCACAAACACACAAAAAAGAATTCAAGTAATACAGATATTTTAAAAACTGTAGAATATTGCTTAGTTTTATAATTATGTGCTTTATTTCTTGCATTACTATGTGGTCCAAACTTTTTTTCCCAAATTTATATGCTGCTTAGTTTTATTTTTGTTAACTTATTATCTGTGTCTGTTATCCATTTTCACAGTTTTTTTTAGTTGAATTTATGCTATATTTGAATATGGTATGCTAATTTTTAATAACGGTAGAGAGAAACACAATTTAATGGATCCTGGACAAGATTACAGAGCAGTGGTCCAACCATATGTGCTCGGGGAACTTAGAGGCCAGTGTGAAGTTTGATGGGTTCCCGAATGAAAGTTGTTGCTGAGAAGTTGTCAGAAGTGACAGATGAGCAACAAACGGATAGAGAAAGATGACAAACAAACGATTTCTATATTGAAAACCCTTGGGTATTTTTTCATTAGCCCATTTATTCCTTGCCATGTATTGCTTTTATTTTTGAATTTTGATCTACTTAGGAAAGCTATCATACTGTGAAATTTAGTTTGGTTCAATTTTTTTTTTGACATCATGACTCATTAAAAGATAGTTGATAGAAAACAAGGAAATTGAAAAGCTTAAATTTTATGCAGCTGTACAGTCATTCTAACCTAAAAAGAATGACAATTATCTTCCCTTCCAAAAAGAGAGAGAGAGAGAGAAAGAGAGAAAGAAAGAAAGAAAGAAAGAAAGAAAGAAAGAAAGAAAGAAAGAAAGAAAGAAAGAAAGAAAGAGAGAGAGAAAGAAAGAAAGAAAGAAAGAAAGAGATAGAAAGAAAGAAAGAAAGAAGGAAAGAAATTTCTTTGGTGGGAGAAAATGGTAGTAGTTTCCTTTAAATAATGAAAGGAACTTTTTAGAGATGAACTTAAAAACTCTCTTTCTTTCTTCTCATGTTCATAAAGAAATAATTTAGATTATCGTAAATGATGTGTTGAGATGGGGTTGGAGGAAGAGATTCAGACCTGATTATCTAATAGTGGAATTTGGGAGATATTACCACACCTTAGAATATTAAAAAATCAGCAGAAACCTTTAAATGTCTCAGAGTTTTCGTCTACTTCTTCGCTGAAGCAAGTCATAAAATCTAGGAAGCAGGGCAATCTAACATCCCCCTGTACTAGGTCAACAGGTTCCGAGTACGAAGTTCCCACGGACAAGTCTGGGAGTGAACGGCTGCTGCTATTTCTCCATATTCTCCACGCCCCAGCAGCTAATCACATTAAATCAGATCCCTTTGCTCTACCATTTTTCTTCATGTCTATCTATCCACTCTCCATCAAACCAAGCATAACATACACAAATTTAACCATTTCTTTGGGTTTTCATTTCCTTAAGCAGACTACCATCTCATATAAAATGTATTTTCAAAAAATTGTTTGCTTTTCTCTTATCCACCTGTCTTTCATTGTAGTTGCCTCACCCATGAAACAAGAATGGATATAGGAGGAGACATTTTTTTCTCTTCTATAATTACATGTGAACCTAAGGAAAAAATAGCAACTACTATATATATAATTTTGAAAAAAAAAAAAGGGGGGTATGATAAATTCAGCCACCAGAAGGATGTAGATGTTTCAAGAAATACCATAATATTTCAAGAATTCATTACCTAATAATGTGTGTGTGCTCACAATCAATTAATTTGGGTAAGTTCAGTTGGATATATACATACAAAAATTAGAAAAGAAAATGTGATTTTCCACTTAATTTTCACTGAAGATGAGGAAATAATATTTTTCTCTACCTGTCTTAGGTTCTCAGCCTGAGTCCCTGTAAGCTAGTCTGGCCAAAGACAAGCTGAAGAGTGAAGAAACCCAGGAGTTTGTTAACATGCGCATCATGCATCTGGGGCGGGGTGCTTTCTCCATTGGTAAGGGGTGTCAGGGGGTCCTCCTCCTTCGCAAGAGACAGAGCCATCTCTACAAACGGAAATTTCCTTCACAAAAGAAAATGTGTCCCTGATTTTAGAGCTTTTCCTTCATCTTCTGGTTCTCACTGGCCTTTAGCTCAAAATAATCCATTTCCTGGAAAGGTGTATTTTGGGGTGGCCCATTATCGTACCTTCATGACTTTCCACAGGGAATGGCAAGCAGAGTGGCATAACTTTCCCCTCTTTTGGTCCATTACCCAAAACAAAACAAAACAAAAACAGCAAAACCCACATAGCACTAGGTGAAATGAAATAAATTTATTTAATATGAAAGGGGAATTGGTTGCAAAACAGGGTGTAAAAATTTACTTAAAAGCTATTTCTACTTATGGCTTTCTCCCCATGTACTGTAATAAGAATTCCAGGGCAGTGATGGCTTGCTTATGGGCAAGCAATTAGGCACCTGCAGTCGCTCCACAGGATACAGATTTCACATGAACAGCTATTTCATAAATAAACAAAGAGAAACACACACGTGCAATGGCAAAGGCAAACACTGTGTACATTTTCAGTTTTGAAAAGACGGTTGCACACTTCTTCAAAGGTCATTTGTTTCTGTTGGAGTTGAGAGAATGATACCAAACCTAAGTGGTCTTTCTCTTATGCTGAACAATTCATCATAAGGAAACTAGTACACTTTTAGGAGAGGTCTCGGAATCAAGGTCCCTCTACACTTGTCTTGCCCCCCCAACACACACACACACACACACACACACACACACACACACACACACACTCCCTATGCAGAAAGAGAAGTTTTCTACAATGTTCCCTTTGCTGCCTAAAGTCTCGACCTACAAAAGAAGTAAGAAATACTTCTGGTTCCTTTCCTGATTTACTGTTAACTAAACTCATACAGAACAGAAAGAATGAAGTCTGTCTATACACCTGGAGAAACTTTGGTTACACACTCTTTCTCTCTATTTCTCTACCATAGAGAATTATTTATAACTCACTGTTTGACTTCACTCTAAGCCACTGTATGCTTTTCTAAGTCCACTAAAGTCCCTTTGAAATTATTTATTGTTCTTATAAAACTTATCTACATTCTCTAGTCTCACTCTCCTCTATAGAAAAACAGGTATATGTAAATTCTGAATCATTTTGGACTAATGAATAACCACATTCTTGTAATTTTTTCCCATGCTGTGTTTTTCTCCCTCTTTGCACAGTGATAAGTGTGTCTGCCATCTCCCCTATTTAGTCTATCTATTGTGAATTCATTACAGTAAAACTTAGTAGGGCAAAATGGAAATCTCCATTGCCCCTGTATTTCCATATATATTATCAGATTCCACATGCTTTTTGTTTCCCAAAATAATTACTAACTTATTTATTGTTCTTTTAGCCCCCCACAGAAATCTAATAATAATACAGTTCTTCTTGTGTAGCAATCATATTTATTATTCACATACAATTAATAGTACTTAGGTAAATATAAGTAATTAGGAGCAATATGCATGGTACCTATAAGCATGTAATTTCTCAGATGTAGGCAGGAGTTTACTTTTGATCATTCATCAAAAGTAAATCTGAGCCCTCAACCCTTATCTGATGTCCTCTGGTCTAAACCTTCCTTGTTTCTACATGTCTTGTGTGGCATAATTAGTTCTTTGCACTTTATTCAAATTCAGAAATAATTGCTGCTATAGATTCGATGTGGGAATGTCCCTCAGAGTCCCTCATATCAAAGAACTGATCCCTCCTAGGAGAAATGTAAGAGGTGGTCTTAGTTGGGAGGTATTTTAGTTCACAGGAGATTTATCTTCAAAGGGAGACCACAGTCTCTTCATCACATTTCAGCCAAGAGATGTGGCTGAAATGTGACAGAAATGTGACTGCTCTGTGCTTCCACTATGACTTGCCACCAAAGGCCACAAGTAAGAGGGCCAATAAGTCATGGGTCAGAAACTAAAAACAACATGACTCAAAATAAAAATGCACTCTTTCATTGTTGATTGATTTGGGTGTTTGTTACAGTCTGGGAAAACTGATGAATGAAACTGGTATTGATCTCCCTTTTGCCATGTTGCACCTAAGTGACTCCACATAAGCTGAATTACCTTTGTAAGCCTGAATTTATTTTTGTGGAAATGGGGATAGAAATAATGACCACCTCTCAAGTGAGCATGAAGACTCTGTCCTTGGAGAGTGGGGCAATCGGTCTCCCAAGAACTTTCCTCTTAGTGCATCTACTGCTTCAAGATCCATCACCAGCTAGGAATGAGTTGCCTTCATATTGGACTCAGAAAGGTGAGCCTTCCCTGTCTGTGGCTTGGACTGAAAATTCCTCCATCTCAATTTTCTGCATCAGGACTGGCAACCAGGCTACAATTTCCAAATGATATCACCAAAGCCTGGGGAAAACACCAGGAAATTCATTCACGGGGAGATCATTACAACATTGCAAGCCTTGAGAAGGACTAAGTAGTGTAAGTAGAGGAGATGGCATAAATGAAACCAGTGAAAGAACGAAAGGGATGATGATAATTTCTTCGATTTAGATCTAAATTACCTTATTTGGAAAGTTCTCAGAGTTTGTGCAAATAGTGAACTGAAATTCGACTGAAACTTTTTAGAACATAGAATTATAAAGCAATAGAAGCCTATATTTTGACAAAAATTGTATCTGAGTTTGAAGATTTTATCTACCATCAACTTTGAGAAATTAGCAAAATTATTTATCTTCTCAAAGATCATTGTCCTTATTGGTAAAAGATAATGATAATACCTATTTAAGGCCTTAGTTGCAGTAATATACTACTTAGTACATTATCTAGAGTGGAATTTAGGTGTAATATAATATCAAGAGAGGTAGAATATGAATATAAGAGCATAGGAGAGGGTGATAGATGAAATCGAAGATCTCTAGAAAGATAGACAATAGTTTCTAAAGATAAATTTATAACAATTTAAGGAAGAAATCAAATCAGACCATTGCTTTTATAAAGGCTTAGAAAACTCTCAAGTCTACCCGACTTTCCACGGAGATGTTTATCAAAGTCTACTCAAGAAACTTTACTGAATTTCTTGACTCTGCTGAAAGAATTCCTCTAATTTACTGCATTAAAGAGAAGATAAGATTTATGAAGGACCAAGATAAAAACTTTCTATCAAAAAGTATAATGCAAGCTCACATTGCAATAAGATTTGTGGTTGGTTGTTATTGCATGTGTTTAGTAAATTAATTTCATATGTTACATTTGCTATCTTATGTAAAACTTTCATGTAATTTTAAGATAATCTATGGCTTTTTGTAGTAATTTCTATACTGAATATCAGGTCTTCAATCTGGTTTCTATTACAATGTAAAATTATTTCTTAAGAGTATTTCGGGTAGAGGTTCGTATAATTTCGACCAGTGTGAATTTCAGGGACACAATTAATAGCATTTAAATGATCTTACTTTATTCAGAAGCCTGAGAGTTAGCTTTCAAAAGCTGATTTCCATGCTGAAAATGTTGGCTAAAGCATTGCTATCATTCATTTTTCTTTGATTATATGTATATGATAATATTAGATGAAAAGATACTATTGTATTTAAAAAAATACAGACAGCAGAATTAACAACCTATTTCATGGAGACACTTAACCTCCTGCCAATATTTTTCCTGCACTAGTCTTCACCTGAGGACTATAGAGAACTCACCGTCACAGGACTCTGAGCACACGTCCTTCCCACAAATAATAGTTGGGACTGCAGTCCGCTGGCCTTAGCTGTATTCGCTGTTCCCTGAAGGAATTCAACAAAAGCAGGAGAGATTAACGAGAGAAGTTGAAGCTTGTATTGTGTCACATACACTCAAAAGCTTGCCAAGTTTAAAGTCAAATTAGGAATTGACATTAAACCTTGAAAAGTCGGTTGTAAAGAATAGGATAGCAACTAAAATTTACAGCAGAATAAAATGTTAGGGGCCCTAATAAATGTCCAAGGAGAACATATACCCTAAGAGAGTAGACTCATTCCAAGGTTATCTTAGATTTCACAGAAACATTTCTATTAAATTCCAACATAAAAAGTGAAGAAAGAGAAGGATGTTTTAACAACTTGCATGATAAATTTTATTCTTTTAAATAGCTGTAAAATCACTGAGAACTTGTCAAATCTAATATTCTGTTTATGAAATTCTGAGTTATTCTATAAGAAATGGGATGGTGAAATGCATAAAAAGCAAAAAATAACATGTTTTATCCAAGATAAAACACCATAGCCAAGACAACACTTACATTTTTTTGGATAGTTCATTTCTTGGTATTTCCCATGACCTGACTCCAGAGGACTAGAGTCAGACTGCCCGTGCCCATTAATATTACCTGAAGCATGACAGAATAATAACACAAGGTAGACAGAGCAACAGAGTGTGCTGGATGGCCTTGCAGAGAGTTGATATTTCAGTAAGAGCAATAATTTCAATAACGTAAAACAAAGATGCTTCATTCAGATTGTGGTAATTCAGAAAGTTGCTCTTTGTGATCCCCTCTTCTCAAATTCTAAATCAATTTTCCCCTCCTTTAGTCAAAGTAAGTGTGGATCATAGATGCGACACAAAGGTGAAAGCGTGTTCAATTCTCATAATACAGTCCCTGCCTCTGGTGTTTTGCTGAACTTTATAGGAAGAAAGCTTCCTACACCCTTGCATTGTGCAACTCTGTCTAAATAGAATTATCATTGCAAGAATTACAGAAATTGATTCAAGGAGAACTGAGGGGTATAAATTCTAACTGTGAGCAATTGTTAGACAAAGAAATTAAGAATCTTCTGCAAGCAGTAAGGATGTCCTAACTTAAGAATATGCCTTTCAGCATAAACTGTTAGGGGCACAATTTAGCACCTCCGGAAAGCAGGGAGTGCAACAGAATAAAGCAGCTTGCTGGGGACTTTTCCACTGTACTCAGCTCGTGATGAATATCGAATGCCATATCACACTTCTTAAAAAGAACTCACTGTGTGGCATTTGCTAGGGAAGGTCCATTAAAATATTGACTATCCTGATCCTCACAAAACCTGACAGGGGAATTGTTATTTTCCATGATTTACATGTGAGGACTCAGAGGCAAAATGCTCAAGCATCTTCCCCCAAGGACAAAAGGCCAGAACACACTTTTCTCAGAACTGGGAGCAGGCACTCACTCTGTACTCCAGAGTTCGTGCTGTGCTGTCAGCCATGAGGGTGGTGAGGGCTTGCAGAAGTCTGAATGGGACTCTGCACCCGTTTCTCAGAGAGAGAGAGAGGCAGAGACAGAGACAGAGACAGAGAGACAGAGAGAAACAGAGAGGGAGCGAGAGAGAGAAGGAGAGAGAGAGATGGAAAGAGCAGGAATCTATACAAGTGCTCACATAGTCAAGATTGCTTAAATTGTGCTGCAATAACTGAACCAGAGGCTTCACCAAGGAGAATCACTTGCTCCAACCACATGGTCTTCCTACAGTTGAGTGGCTCAAAATGTCCAGGTTCTTGTGCACGCAAGGAAAGAAGTGCCAAGCGCACACCTCCCAGTAAGTAGTATGTAGCCACGTTTACTGACGATCACAGGAGGGAAGAGGACCAGGCTTAAGGCAGAGGGACTCTGGAAGAGCTCTAGCAGCCCAAGAAGCCCTCACACAACCCGGGCTTCCGGTTTTCAAAGGGTCAGACACGCCTAACTTCAGGTGCCTGCCATCGTGGTCAAACGCTTCTGACTCCAGGCGCCTCCCATTTCGTCCTTCACTGGTGTCGGAACTAATGATCTGGCGTCTCAGGCACCGAGACCTCCTGAGCTTGCACACGGATAATTACCAGGGTGGGGCTGCGCCCACCGCTGAAGGAAGGGAAGGGCGCGGCTCATCCAGTTTCCCTGTTTCTGACCGTATCAGTCTCACAGGCTGGAGCTTCAGCGCCTCCACGATAAGACCTGTGCTGGGGGAAAGGCGTATTCTATATCTTCATCTAATCTCAGTTGTCATGTCAGAAGGAAAGAAGGCCCCGGTACGCTTTGCAACTTCATTACATGTTCCTGCCTACGTATGACACCTGTCACTTCTACTCACAACTTCCTGGCCAGAGTTGGGGACACAACGCTGCCAACCAGAATGAATGCGAGGAAGGCAAGCCTAAAAGATCCACGGAAAATACGGGGGAAGCCAGGGCCATGTGGGAGAGCTGCAGAACAAGAGTACTGTGCAAACCTACAAGATGGATTAAATAGCTTTTAAAATAGTGGACACTTTCCCTAATCAGGGATACAAACATGCCCCAGGACAGCAGTCACGGAAGGTGAGTTTTGGGAGAGATAGAATATCTGTAGAATGTGTGAGAATAACCTCACATTATCTTTATTCCTCTCTTAGAAGGAAAGAAGGGAGATGTTCACTCCTCACTTCAAACTGAGGCACTTCTTGTAGAGTTTGGTTAGCGTCCTCTGGAGTCCGGGGCCCAGGAGCTGATGCCGCCTCACAGGGCAGTAATCAGCAGTAGGGAGCTCCTTCAGCTTGGGAAGTGGTACTTGCTTCATTTGTGGCCAGACACAAGTTTGTTATGGACTGAAGAGAAAAGGCAGTGAGAACGGGCGAGAACAAGGACTATGCAGCAGCCGGTGAGTACTCTAGAACCCTTTTCAAGTGCTTTTGCACAACAACTGCCTGGGGATATAATAGGATTGCTTAAAAGGAAGCTGTGTGGAAATGGCCTGAGAATCAAGATCAACGGGAACCCTAAGGAGCTAGCCAATTTGTTTGTCCCCCTGCAGAGTGAGAGCTCCCAGAAATGGGACTCTGGAAACATGAAACCATTCCACCAAAATGGGTCTGCCTTGAACTCTAGCTAGTCCAGAGAACACCATGCTTTACACAGTGAATCTAATTTCCTCTCCTCATTAATACTCCTGCCTATTCTCTCCTGCCATGGAGGGATCAGAAAACCACAATGAGATGAGGGGTGTGTGTGTGTGTGTGTGTGTGCGCGTGTGTGTGTGTGTTTCTAGCAGTGTGAGAAGTAAAAGAAGCATGTCAAACATGCCTAGCTTTTCTGTTGAGGGGCCTCCACTACTCATCCTGAGCTGTAGGAGGGACAGACCTGGAGAGAACGGGAGAAGCAACCGGAAGGAATGTACTACAGTCCAACTCTTGAATGTCCCCAAAGGCCTGTGTGCTAGAAGCATGGTCCACGGAGGTGGAGCCCAGAGACAGACCTTCCTGTAATAGAGGGCATGCCCATGGAAGGGTTTTGCCACACCCATACAGGTCTCTTTCTCTCTCTTTTGTTTCCCAGCCCTGAGTTTAGCAGTGTGCTCCACGCGCTTTCCCCATGATCGCCCCTCATCACCCATTTCAGAGGCCCAAAGCAACGGTTCTACCCAATCATGGACTGCAATCTCCAAAACCACATCAAAATAGAACTTTTAAAATTATCAGTTAAATATTTCAAATAATTCACAATAGTTACTAACAAAGTATAATTCTGAACGAGGCTCAGGATATTTTTTGTAACTCTGAGCTAGACATATTAACTCCAGAATGGAGGCTGTTTGGTGACTAAAATAACTGGAGAATATTTACATTGTCTGAGAATGAGTAGACAACCTACAGGCCTGTCTATAATCTCATTCACTGCCCTGGAAAGTAGGCAGGCAGATAAAGTCAGCATTTTTTCTTGATAGCTTTAGTGGAGTAGACCCCCGTATTCACAGAGACTCACATTCAACCCTGCCCCGAAAATACGAAAAGGAAAATTACAATATCTTAAAGCAGTGTTTGTATGCTGGCACCTTTGGTTGCAATTCAGTACAATAAAATCAGCTAGGTGTGAATCTTTCCACATGCTAGACCTCTCTACTTTGATGATGCGTTTCTCATCCAGTTGTATGCTATCATCCCTTTAGAAAATCTCATGTTTTCATCTCTTTGCCCCACTCTGACTCAAACGTTTTGGGGCAGGCCATTGCTGTTCACACCCTTCACATTTCTACAGGGACCCTGTTCCATCTTGTCTGGGTCCAACTCTGTCAGGCTCCCCTCCCAGTCACAAGCCCTGGTCTTTGCCCGTGGGGTCCAAACCCAAAGTCTGCCTTCCACTTCCTCAAGTGGAGGACACTCTAATCCTCCCAGGGCTTCAAATAGTATCATTGCCGTGCGTCTTCCATGCCCAACCAGGCTGAATGGTTTTTGGGTGGAAATTGGTCCTTAATAAAGGTGAAGAAGGGAAGGAGAAGCTAAGTGGTTAAAAAAAAATACAGTGGGTTATTTTTAATTATCTTAGTTTGTGCTTTAAAAATTAGCATCTTACTGAAATGGAGATAACTTTCATTCTATATTTTATTTTTGCAGTTGTTTTATGATTTCTGAGCATAATAATAGTGTCTGATCATAATACTAAGGTTTGGCAAGAAATGTAGGGAAAAGTGAGAAAATGCTTTAAAAATATAATTGCAAATTTTAAAATTCTTTTCTTGTTCTTCTTAGGATATTATTGATTCAGAGTCATGACTCTAGTCAGCCTCTATCATCCTGAGAGAGCCTGATATCACTAGTGAAATACGATCACCTCATTTGTGGCCCTCAGATGGCAGCTCCTCTCTGTGGGAACTGGCCTTAGTACTTAAGGAGGGAGGGTGTTAGACTTGGTGATCTCAAAGGTCTTTTCCAGAATTAATATTCTTTAATTTGAGGAGCAAGTATGAAGCTATTTCACAATATCTATTATACATTTTGGTCTTTATTTACACTTTCAGTTTCTCATACCAGAGAAACAATGTGATACTTACTCATGTGTGTCTGATTTATTTCACTTAAGAGTATGTTCTTGAGGTGCATCCATTTACCTGGAAATGTCTTAACTTCATCATTTTTTATGGCAGAGTAGTACTTCACTGTGTTAAAAAAAAAGTTTCTTCTTTATCCATTCATCTGTTGGTGGGCTTTTGGGCTGTTTCCAAGATTTAGCGATTATGAACTGTGCTCCTATAAAGACGGGTATGCATATATCATTGTGGTATCTTGAAAATATGGCGTGTGTATATAAAATAGAAGACTATTTGACTATTAAAAAATGACAAGTTTGAGACATTTGTAAGAAAATGGATGCACCTGGAAAATATAATTTTGAATTAAATAAACCAGACACACAAGTTTAAATACTGTCTGGTCTCTCA